>CAIGRN010082173.1:0-18766 GCA_903798345.1 Fraxinus anomala
TTTTTTTTTACAATGCTAACAATAATCTACGATAAACCTATAGTAAAACAAAAATCATTTTTATCTTATATATTTTAAAAGTGTGCAATACGTTTAAAAATAACATTAACCAAATTTACAAACACTTATTTTTAACACTAATCAAGTAAATGATGGATTACCTTTGGAAAAAAAGCTTCACAAATAAATAATAAAAGGTGAATTGCCCAAGAAGCAAGAAGAGATTCAAAGTCAACAATTGTGGGTATTGGTAGAAGAAAATTCATATTACCCTTAAAGCTTGGATGAATAGTAGAAAATGGATATGGATAAAATGGGATTAAAAAAAGCTTCACAAATGAACAGTAAACGATTGATTGCCTCTTTTAAAATAATTGGGCTTGAGATTGACAATTGTTCAGATGAAGAATTTCTCTAAAGCTAAATTATGTTCAAAAATGAAATGTGCTGTTTTGGTGTGTGTATGAAATCGTGTTCGGAAGGGAAATGTACACCACTTTTTATTTTATTTTTTAAATTGAATTAGGGTTATAATTATAAAATTGTGTTGGTGTGTGTATAAAAAGTATATTTTAATTAGGCCTTAGGGTGTGCATAAAAAAGTGGTGTAAATAAATAATATTTGTGGTCGCAATGTAATTATCCTTTTTAGTTTTTATTGGATTAGAACTATAATTGTAAATTTGTTGTGCATTTATTGAAAGCATATTTTAATTGTGGTGTGATTATAATGTGGTATCATGAATAAAATTTGGGGAAAAATCATAAATCAGGCTTAAGTTTCACAAATACAAAAATCAAAAATATATTTTTATTAATTAAATATAATAATATACAATTAATGGTCACATATACATAATTATAGGTCACAACTTTTATTGGTCACATATTATCAAATTAATTGGTCACAAATTATTTCGATAGCACACATCAAAAATTTTATAGATCACAGTTTATTTCGTTGAAAATTTATAGGTCACATTTTATCTATCGGTCACATATTTTCAAATTTTTTTATCACAAATCAAATTTTAAGGTCACGATTTAATAGTTAGTCATAGAGAACCAAATAGTTGGTCACATATACCAAAAAACCAACCCCCGATCCGATCCACTACCAATACTTGATCACAAATCAACCAAATAGTTGTCACAAACACTCTTCATCTCTTTGCCACTGCCACAACCACCACCACCAACAATAACAACACAACACCACGACCACAACATCACAACATCACCACTATCACCACCATCATCAAACCAGATCTGAACCTACAAACCCACCATACACCACATCTACTCCACAACTGGTCAAATACCACATATCGGCAGTGCCGCCACCACGTCGCCAATACCATCACACTCACAACACACACACCCACCACCACCATCACCGCATCCAACCACACACTATCACCACCACCAACAACAACCGATTTGAACCCACCACACACCCCATCTGCACCACAACTGGTCAAACACCATTACAATCAGCATCAACACCACCACCACACCCTGATGCAACACCATCACCTCAACTCAACTCCACTCCGCCACAACACACACACACACCCACATCACGCTGCTGTTCACAGGTTGTGAGACGAGGGATAGTGGAAAGAGAGAAAGACGAGGGAGAAGGGAGGAGACGAGTGGAAGGAAGTAAAGAATTGATAAAATTAGGGTTATTAATATTATTTTTAATAATATTATTATATTAATTAAAATATAAAATTATTACCTGATTTTTGAATAATTAAACTTAAACCTGAAAGGAAGTAAAGAATTGATAAAATTAGGGTTATTAATATTATGTTTAATAATATTATTATATTAATTAAAATATAAAATTATTACCTGATTTTTGAATAATTAAACTTTAAACCCAATTTTTGAAAATAAATCATTACACACCTAAATTTGTGTAATTTCCGCTAAATTTTGTGGTGGTAATATAATTACCCGTAATATAATTAACCTTGCAATATAACCCGTTAAAATTTGTGAAAAAGACAATTCTGCCCCTACAATTTAGAATATCATTCGCAATTGGGCTTTAATCCAGATTGTAGTTGAATTACAAAGGGCCTAAATCCACTAAAGCCCAATTAAGACGGGCCGGAAGGCTCGAAACGTTATAACCCTAAAACATATGTATTCCCAATCCACATGATGATCCAAAAACCCTAGTTCAGACGAAGGCTGTGTAGCGAGCTTTCAAATCACTTGTTTCACATCTTCGCTGCCTTTCGAAGATGAAGGTATCCTCTCTTATGCCTGCAAATACTGTATATATACGTAAATTCGGATCTGAAGATTTATTTTTTTGTAGTACTATTTTGATTTTTTGTATGTTTTTTTGTAGTTCAACATCGCAAATCCGACCACTGGTTGCCAGAAGAAGCTCGAGATAGATGATGACCAGAAACTGTATGTCTTCATTTTCGATTTTCTTCTAAAAATTTTAATGATAAATGAACTGAGGTCTGAATTTCTGGTTATGCCTTTTGTTTTAAAAATGTGAATTTGTGTATGTATTTGGTGAGATAAATTGGTTCATGTCCTTTAATTTTTCGATTATGATTTTTTTGCTTGCATCTCATGGAATAGTAGTGCAATTTGGAAAATGATACAGCATTTATACCTGAATGCACAAGAATATTTTATCTTTATTGCAAGAACCAATTTTCCACTGTGTGTTTATTTTTTGTGTTTCTCAAATGTTTGAATCTGTTTCTGTGAGTCCTACGTACTGGACTTCTTTGTGCTTACTTTGATTTGTTCATTGCTATTGTTAACACATTTCAGTTGGACTGTATGTAGCTATTATTGTAACTGTTTATTTATCCTTTTTTTGAAAGCTTATTAAAGTTAGCCAAAAAGAACTGAATATAGTGTACTTGTTATGGCATTCGTTCTAGGAGCAAATCTTCTCTTTGGTAATTTTTTTAGAGTCGATTTTATTAAAAAATAAAAAAATGGAGAAAAATAACCTAGCAAAAAGTCTTCTCTCCATTTTAAGTGGTAAAAAAATCCCACTGCCTGGATTTCGCACGGGCATTGAGATTCAAACAGTGCTGTTGACGGGTGCGAGCGAGATGGCAGAGTGAATTCTGATGAAAAATCCTAATAGTACCTCTTAATACTCACATTTATCAGACCCAATTCTTTTATTATTTTTATCATGATTTATGGTGTAGAGTAGATGTTGATTTCTGTTGAAAATTTAGACTAAATTCATTCTTTAACAAAATGTCAGTTCCATGTAAACTTTTACGTACAGTGCATTTCAATCTTTTTGCCAGTCAGTAACTTATTTTGATGTATTCTGTTTATTTCCTATTTTACTGGTTACTGCATGCTTAAGAATCATGCAATGTTTGAAATTTTGATATACCCAATAATATGCAAATATGTTTACTGGTGGTATTGATATATCAAAACTGTAATTGCAGCCGTGTGTTCTGGGACAAGAGGATCTCTCAGGAGGTCAGTGGAGATGCTTTGGGTGAGGTATGATATCACTTACGTGTTAAGTTTACTTGTTTTATACCATGGTTATATCACCCACAAAGTGACGATCTTATTCTAATGTGGATACAACTACTTGTTTTACAGGAGTTCAAGGGCTACGTATTCAAAATTATGGGAGGGTGTGACAAGCAAGGTTTTCCAATGAAGCAGGGTGTGTTGACTCCTGGCCGTGTTCGCCTCTTGCTGTACCGAGGTATGTGTGTCTTGTGATTGTGGACCTCTTATAGATGGTGTCGTGGTAGTCTTCTTGAGGTAGGACCATAAGAGAATATTTGTTCGAATAGGTACCCCTTGCTTCCGTGGGTATGGTAGGAGAAATGGAGAGCGCAGAAGGAAGTCTGTTCGTGGATGCATTGTTAGCCCCGATCTCTCTGTTCTGAACTTAGTGATTGTGAAAAAGGGCGACAACGATCTGCCAGGATTGACTGACGTAGAGAAGCCGAGGATGAGAGGACCAAAGAGAGCATCAAAGATCCGTAAACTCTTCAACCTTTCTAAGGAAGATGATGTAAGGAAGTATGTGAACACTTACCGCCGAACTTTCACCACCAAAGCTGGTGAGTTCGTATGCCTCGACTTTGTGGTTATTAATGATGTCAATACTTTGAAGCTTGTTCTTTTTTACTTCTATAGGAATTTTTGATACATCCAAGGTTGTAAGTTGTTAAGGGGAGTTGAATTTTGTATGCTTGTCTTTGGACAGGTAAGAATGTGAGCAAAGCTCCTAAGATTCAGAGGCTGGTGACTCCCTTGACTTTGCAAAGGAAGAGAGCTAGAATTTCCGACAAGAAGAAGAGGATTGCCAAGGCCAAGGCCGAGGCTGCTGAGTACCAAAAGCTTCTTGCCTCTAGATTGAAGGAGCAAAGGGAGAGGCGTAGTGAGAGCTTGGCAAAGAAGAGGTCTAGACTCTCCGCAGCCTCTAAGCCATCCACCATCGCTTAAGTTTCATCAGAATGCAATTCTTATTTTTGACTTCTTGTTACCCGGTTTCCCTATCGTGTTGCTGCGATAATTTTGACCTTTATTAAACTTTCTTTGTGTACTGGTTCTCTTGGTAATTAAATATTTTGACATGTTTATTAGTTTTATTGATATTTGATCAGTTAAATATATGGTTAATTGCTGTGTTTTTTCTTGAGAACCCGACTCTCGCTTCGCTTTCTTTGCTGAATAAATCAATGGTTATTGTTCCCGTGAATTAAAATCCTAAATTTTCATAGGCTTGTCAGTTTTTAAGCTTCTTTTATTCCAAGATTAGACTATTTCTATCCCTTGAAAATGTCAATATTTTGGTTATTAAAGCTGAAAAATTCGTCATTTACCTTTCATGTCTTCTTGTTCGTTCGCATGTTTGTTTTGTTCTTGTGTGCATTGTGTATCTTGATGCATAATAGAATAACACCACACTGATGCAACGATTCTTTCTTCAGCACAATGAATACTGATTTTCTTAAATCATGGCATTGTGTTCGGCTTCTTGAGTAATGTACGAGTAAAACCTTAATTCGTATTTTGCATAATTCCAAATAGAAACCATACAGATACATCGACAACAACAATATATGTTGTCATTCTAACCTTAAAACTTTTCAACTAACTTCAATAGTAATTTACTTCTCTGATATCCTTAAAAGTCATCAATTAAATCCTCCAGTGGCCGGCCATTGATTACCCTACATTTCTTTCTGATTTCTCCGGGGCGACCAGATTGTAGGTCACCCAATTTAATCATCCCCTTGACGAAGGCCTCAAAGAATTCTTTCTGATTTCTACTGAACAGTCTCACATACCCTCTAGTCTTCGGATGAGTGAACAACGTTTGATCGGAATTAAGAAATCCTCTCCCGTTCACCAAGTCCTTAAAATACTGGTTGTCGAATTTCTTTGGAGTGGCATCCAAGTTCCCTGTCACATTTCCATCTCCTCCTAGTGGGCAAAGCTTATCTAGCTTCTTTCTGAACTTCGGCTCAATGGTAGGGTCGGGTCTTCCTGTACCTGATTGATTATATAGTCGGTGGACTATGGAAAAGCACCTTCCTTTGCCAATGGAGTGAGAGCCAGAAAGGGCAACAAGATCTTTGACAGAGAGATTGAATCTGCTGAAGAGATTAATGAGAGAAGTTGCATTGGCTCTAGGGCTTGGCATTATATCGTCCGAATCTTTATGGCTGGCCGTCAAGCTATCTCGCCTGCCTAGTTTTACTTCCCAATTTGGTCCTCCACTCTGGTTCAAGACCCCAATAAAAGAAAGAAAAAGTGTTAAAATTTTGTTTATTGTATTGTCTAATTGTATCGAGTACTGTGTCTGAAAGCTTACCAGAACAACGGCGTCTCTAGCAACCATGATTACGATGTCAGCACACGAGACAAAACCTGCACAGGCATTCTCTAAGGCTTCCTTGACTTCGTCAATAACTTCGAATGATCTTAACGAATTAATATTCGACAAAGATAACTTCTCCCCAAGCATGTATGGGGTGTCATCCAGCAACACTGAGCCATCACACCCCTACAAAACAAAAATCAAAGAAAATCCCATTCAAATCTTGATTCAACAAAGAAATCAGTTTTGCCATATCAGCTGGTTTTGGTGTAAGAATTACATTAACTAAACAATCATGGAATTGCAAGCGCATCACAGAGGCAGCACTTCTGGTTTCTCTAACCATGGCTTTTTTTATAACATCCCGAACAATAAATTCAGCTTCCGGGCAGGTTTTTAAGTAAAAACCAGGTCGGAGTGGTGTCCCTGAGGCGGCGATGGCCAAGCTAAGGAGAAGGAAGAGGAGGAGAAGGGTGGAGGACATTTTGAGAACTGGCTTGATAGTTTCTTTGGGTGTTTTAGCAGATTATTTTTATAGGCTCTTAAAACTTTATTTTTTGTGTGTGAAATGTGGGATTTGTGGGAACATATTCTTTGCGGTTTGAAGGGTAGGGTGGGGTGGGGTGGGGGGAAGTGGAAGTGGAAGTGGAAGTGGAAGTGGAGGAGGTGTAAGCAATTTATAGGTATGGAATAAAATCAGGCCAATAAGTGGTGTTTGTTGTAGGGTGATGAATCGATGACCAATTTGTCATTATGTGCTCTGATTTTTTAACCGACTAGACCCAATTCGATGGACTGGAAGTGGATATCCTTGGACACAATTTCCAATTATACCCTGGGGAATTTGTTTATGAAGGTCGACAGCAAAATTGCTTTTCTAGAGAATGAATTTGATCTCGTCTTCTTTCACATCTTATCTTATCGTGTTCTTTTTCCTGTTTTTCACTTTTCGTATATGTGTTTGTAGCTTACAATACCCCTTATCGTTGCATTTCTATCTTCTTACTATTTAGAGTAATTCAAGTCTTAAGATGTTACGTTGAGTTTCTTGATCACGCAGTGGGAAAAAGCATTCTTTCTTTCGAACTTTCAAAGAGAGGACGGGTGACGAGGAATGCAGGGTGAAGGGAACATGGGTATATGGATGGCAACATGACTTGAAATGTAAATGTCATTTAACGATGATACAATCGTACAAAGAATTAAGAACAATTGGGATCGGAGTTGTTATCTGTAATCATACAGGCACTGTGCTAGCTCTTGGGGCGATACAATGGCAGGCTCTTTTGAATTTGAAAACTTTGAATTAATGGTTGTCAAAGATGACATTTGAAATAAATTAAACGAGATTTAACCCAAGTAACATTTAGAGAGTTTGAATAGGTGCAATATACGAAATTAAAAATTAACCGACAATAATTAGAACAAGTAATAAGTTATAGAATCTAAATGAACTGAAAACAATCTAAACCTAGCAGTCAACCAAGCATAAAATACAAAGTAGAAAAGTAATCAAAACCAATATTTGATTATGAAGGAAAAATCGTTGAAAAACTCTCCAATAGAAAAAATCTCTGAGCATAAATCATTCACTAAAAAATATTTAACTTACAGAATTGATCTAGACACAACTAAATTTTAATGGACTCTGACCCCCCAATAGTTGATTACCGAATAACTCATCGGTTGTGTACTTGAGTACTAACTTTAGAACCTGTGGACTTCTTTTCTCTTAGTAGATCATCAAGAACGAACTCGTTCTTCATGACTTGGACTCTACTAACTTATTTGAATCTTCAGAATTCTGAAAGATATTTGGTAGAAGTTTATTTGGTGTTTTGATCTTTTGGATTTTTAATGTTTTGATCTTGTGGTTGTGGCAAGGAAATTATGGAATAAGTATTTCATCTTCAACAATGTGGTCTCTTGAATGAATAATGGCTCAACCTACTTTTGGGACGAAATTTGGTTCGCTATAAATAGTATTAGAGAGTTGTGGGTTGTTTAGGATTGTAAAAAGGCTGCAAATGGCGAACTATGTTTTCTCCGGATAGTACATCCACTGGAGTGGTCTATTGGAAAATGGCTCGAGTGGCCTTTGGGCATTCTTCGAGTGCTTTTGATTATTAATTGATCTTCTTGAGAAACATTGAATCCTTTCATTGACACTCAATACTCTATAATTCAATCTTAAATATAACTCGATTAAATGACATTTTGGACACGGAACTTTGCCAATAACCTAACATAAATGATAAAGAATCTAATGCTACAAATTGGATCGGTGAGAAGTGCTTCTGAAAAAGTGATACATGGTATAATCAATTTCAGCTCTTCAATGTAGAATGCACTTGTCTAGTTCAACTAGTAGCATTATTCCTGGAGATTAGGTGTGGACCATGAGACTCTTGTTCCTTTAATTCTAGAAATAAAGTAGTTCATTATTTGACTTCCCTAGATTGTGGTGGATTATTTATTTAGCCTCTGTTGGTTTTAAAAAAATATATAATAATAATAAATCTAATTTTTAGTTAATTTTAAGGGAATACGTGGTTCATCTTATAAAATGTATAATTAAAATTAGTATTGAATTTTAATTTACCTTTTTAGTGGAACGTTAAATATTTCTCACTATTTTGTTCTCAAAGTCAAAAAAGAAAAGGCTCTCGTGTGAACTTCGAGTTAATTTAATAAATGATCACTAAATTCTGTAATAGGATACTATTTGTTCATCGAAATTCAAAAGGATTACTCTTTGCTCACCTAAATTTTAATGAAGTTACCTATTAATCACCCGTATCATTTCCATCAAAGTTACCTATAGTAAAGTTTAATGAGTAACGACAAATGTTGTTCAAATTTAGATGAGAAACTAGCAAACTTTTAAATTTTGATGAGTAAATAGTAATATATAGTAAAATTAAGTGAGCAGTAAGTAACGTTTTTAAAGAACGATGAGCGAGTAGCAACCATAGCAAAGTTAGGTGGCCATTGATTAAATTAACTGTGAACTTCCATTTCCGTTCATCACGGATTTCTCACACTGAGATTGATCACTTTGTGTAACAAGATTTCATTTGGAGAGAAGCCATGGATGAAGAGGAGCACGAGGTGTACGGCGGAGAAATCCCTGACGAAACTGAAATGGAAGGCGATTTGGATCCTAACAACGTCGACGTCGATATGTCAGTCGCCGATGATGACGCTATCAAGGTACCCCCCCTCCTTTTTTTTTTGTGTGTGGTGTAGCTATGTATGTGGATATGTGGGTTTGATTTAATTAATTGGATCTGAGTGGGTTGTGGATTTTTTTAGGAATTGGATGAGATGAAGAAGCGATTGAAGGAGATGGAAGAGGAGGCTGCGGCGCTTCGTGAAATGCAGGCGAAAGTTGAGAAGGAGATGGGTGCTGTTCAAGGTCTGTACTTTTCGGTTTCTGGGTCTTGTTCTGGGATTATCTATTTTTTATTTTTTTTTAATAATTAATTGCAGCTATATCTACGCGCTATACATGTTGGATTTTATGTTATTGAGGAAATTGGTTCTGATTTTAGAGTGCACTGTATTATTGGAAGTAGTTTGGGGGAATTCTACAAGTTATCTTCTTTACTGTTTAAATGAAGGGAATTTTTTTGGGTTAAAACTATATTCAAAGAATGGATATGGAAAAAAGAGTGATATCTCCGCTGCATAAGAAATGCAGAAGAAATAATGCAATGGACTTTTTTGTCTGTGTTTGCATTTGAAAATTTAAAGGAAGAAAATACAAATATGAAAAGAAGATGGACAACTACAGCATCTTTATTTCCCACAAAAACTCAGAAGAAGGCATTAGCAGATTCATATTTTGATTAATGTTTGGCAAAATATAGGAAATTTCTGAATTTGGGCAAGAATTTTGCCTTACATGGGGTAAAAGGAAAAGGGGGCAGCTGTGCTGGCCTTTTTTTACAAGGTTAAAATTGAATTTTAGTGCAAAGGCCTTTTAAACAAATTTATTTGAAAGGTGGTCTAATTTCATCTTGACCATAACAAAGAGCATTTTTTTTCCTAAAAAAGTAGCCAATCAGTTTTCAAGAGAGGACATGGAAAATAAATTTTATATGATGATGAAGGAATCCGACTGTAATTCAATGAACTCTACACACCCATATATGTAGAGGAAGATAAAAAATGAATAGCAATTCACTTGTACTTGTGGAAGGTAGATCTTAGCAATGTTTTCATTGACCATAAATATGCTTGCATGCATTGTACATATAATGTCGATGTACTTGTAGAACTATTTGATGAGTAGTATTATACTAGGCACTCTATTTGCCATTATAGTTAACATATGTACAGTAATGACTCTAATAAGCATGTATTATGACCATTTAATTTTTGACTTTTAATAGATCTTGAATAAATCTTGAAATAACACGGTTCTCTTTATCTTGGTGAATATTAAGCTAAATATATCTTATATTCGAATATTAGCTTTTCGATACGTACAATTCTCACACCTAGAGGCTATACTATCTATAATTTTCGGTTTGAAAGTTCCTCTCGAGAGAGGTGAGTTCATGCCGACAACGTTTTTTTAAGGTAGTGATGATTTTGAATTGTTAATAACTGATTGTTCAAATTGTTATAATCAGTTTGTATAGTCCAAGATCAACATGACCTTAGAGGTGACAATAAATTGAGTTTGACTAATATATGATTATCTGTGCATTCATTCAATAGTGAACTTTGTAGAATTCACATTATGTAATTCATTCTATATGGAGGTTTTACAAACCGTACTTGGAGGAACATGGGAATCAGAAGTGTGTATTTTTCATGGAAGTATTAATGCATGAGAGAGTGAACAGATATGAGGCTATTTCAACTGAAATGATTTGTGTAAAACATGCATCTAAGCAGCTCATGGAATGATACTATCATTCGATAAAGCATTCATGGCAAGCATTAGCTATTGGGACAACTAAAATTTAGAACTAAGCTTCTTATCAGTGAATGGAATCTGCAACTTAAAAAATAACCTCCTAATTTGTTTATGTTTGGTGATAATGATTACTAGAACAAGATAGGGATGGAAGGAATGATTATCAGCAAGTGCTGAAAGATTGGCACGATTTTTGGTAGAATATGACTCGTACTAGTAACAACATTGTATGTAATTCTATGTTAGACTACTCATTTCCCACGAGAAAGCAGAAGTACTAGTAAACATGAGTAAGATAGATAGATTGATGTAGATAAAATGAAAAAAGGACCAGAGATACTTGAGACAAGAACTGCAAGAAAGAGAGAGAGAGAGAGATGGCTAGATATTATTCTCTGCCTGTTGGTGCTTGTTGGCGCATATTCTTCCTTTTGTTCCATAAAGTCTATCTTCGAAACCTACTTGTAGGTATACCAGACCAGCTACACATCATTTTCAGCATTGTAATGCAAGTTCTAGTTGAACTCCTAATAAGCACCAAAAGAACCAGACTAACCATAATAGTTACGATTGACAGATTCACATTAAAAAGAAAAGGCTGGTCATGCTACTGCATCAATTTCCAATGCTCACATGTAGTTATGATTGAGGAGAATTGATATATCAGACGGATGAACAAGCTGGGGAAATTATGCACGTGATGCATATTACCATCAAAACCCAATATTTCACTGGCAAATAAAGGGATGCACATGTACAACCTTTTCTGTTAGAAGAGTACTGAAATCTTTCAGCTCATATTATGCCCAAAATTGAAGAAAATAAAATTATCTAGGGGGACGACCTTCATTATATTTGACCTTCTCATGGTGTTGTGTCGTTTATTAGACAATATCAGCTTAGAGGAAAGAGCTATGCAGATGCAGAATGGAGTTTCAGTATCTATAAATTTTGTGCTTAGATTAAAAATTATAACATAAGTAAATACTACTTTTTTTTTTTTTGTAGTAATATTATTTTGAAGATTTACGCTTTGATAAACTTTACTTATAAGAAATAATAGGTTTGGCAAAATAAATACCTATATCTATAGCAAGTTAATACCAAACATTAGAAAATACTTATTTGTAATTTTTTAAATTATTTTAATAATTTACTTTTTAGAATTATTATTACTTTTATTGCAAAAGTTTTAAAACTTGATACTTGAATGATTTTCATATATTTTAATAATTTGAATTAGGATTAAAATAAGTGATAGCTTTCTCAATTTATGGAGGAAATTTGAGTCATTTCATTTTCTGAGCTAACTTAAGCTTTTCTTACTTGACACACAGGTATTTAATGTCAAAATAAGTAACTGAATTTTTCAGTAAGGAATGACTAGCTAATTTGTTTTTACCAAACATGTAAAAAGAATAAAAAAACTTCAAAGTAAATTCACCCTACTTATAAGACTAGCATACTCTTGAAACTTGTAAGAAAGGTTTTTGAGGCCCACTGAGAAGAAATGACTCAGAGGGGCAGAGACTCACCTGGTCCAAAACTAATATTGTGCTGTGCTGCCAGTAAAGATCCAAATTTTTTACTACCATCCGCCTGAAAATCAAGCTTGAGCTATGCCGATGGAAATTGTATGAATAAGTTGCCAATCCAAGATCCAATGCCTTAGCTTTTCTATGAGATAGAATTTTTTCTCTCAATAGGTTTATATACCAGTCCTTTCCAGGGGATGACAAGGTGATGATTGCCAATTGATTTCATAGGTGAAGTTTTACCTGAGAAAATGAGAATGTTGCTGTTCTGTTCTTTGAAATGTTCATGAACTGATTTTTCTGGATCCTGCTTGTTGGGGAATGTTTTGAGGGGATTGATGCTGTCATTGATCCTGTGGAAGAGCATATCCATTCTGATGAAGCTGCTCAAATCGCTTGAGATCCTCACTCAGTCCATATGATTCCTATATTAAAACTTGAGGAAATAGACTTATATTGCTGCTTTTGACTCATTGATTTTATGTTTGCCTTTCTCTACCTTTTTTTTCATACTTACTGATTCCCCTCCTTGCTCGGTTAAGAAACGTCTTCAAATATCTTTGGCATTAGCACCTTCTTGTGATAATATACTGCCTTTTATGCCTCCTTTTTACTTTAAAGGTTTTTTTTTTTTAAGAAAAAAAAAAAAAAAACTGATTGGCTGCCTCAGCTCGATTTTTTATTTTTATCTCCTCTTAGTCTGCACATAACTAGTTTAATTCTGGTACTTTATATTTTATGCTGAGTCCACAATTATCCAATTTCGGCGTTGCAGATCCTGCTAGTGCTGCTGCTCAAGCAAGCAGGGAGGAGGTTGATTCACGGTCTATTTTTGTTGGCAATGTGAGTACCAAATTCCAATAATCTATCTATTATTTCCACAATATGCTTTCGAGAACCTACTTGAGTGGTCGATGCCTCTATCTCATTTAACTTGTGTCTAAAATCTATTATCTTGTCCTTTGATGCATCTTTGATACTGTCTGCTTTTATTGTATTAATCAGCAATTCTGTTTCTTGCCATGCTGATCGGCCAGATTTGCAGGTGAAAACTATGCATAAGTTTTTGATTTCCTTCACATTGCAAAGTAGCTCATTGTCACTTGAATTGTCATTATGTGCTTCACTTTTATTATTTCACTTTTTTCTTTGTGCTTATAATTATATATGACCTGGGTTGTTGCAAATAATCCACTACCTGAATGCGTTGTGTGTATATATTGAGGAATTTTAGCCATGTTGTACATTGCAAAGAATTGGACTTTTGGTTCAAGAGACGTTTATATTTTGCACAGCTAAGCAATTAGAAACTTTGTTGCTTTCCCTCTTTTATACAAAAACAAATACTTTCGTTCATTACAAGATCATAAGTTATACCTATGGACCTATTCTAACTTTGGTGCTTTAGCTTACAATACTTTCTGTGGCAATGATACTAAGATGCAATGCTATGATGTGTCTAAACTATGAAATCGTATGGAATTTAGAATTGGTTCTTCAGCCTTTCGAAATGCCACGAATGCTTGAATGAAAATTTGGTTATGGAGGTTGAGAAATTTAGAAAGGGAGAGAGGCGCACAAATATCTTCTGATAGTGGTGGGAAGAGTTACAGGAACGATCTCTTAGTGTTTCAACACGATTTGCTAAATCTCTGGATAAGCTATTTAGATATAGGTTTGTGACAGAGAGTTGAAATAGCTTCTGGCATTTAGTGTATGTTGAAAAACATATAGGTTTTGCTAATTATACTAATTCTAGAGTTAAAAGAAGCAGAGATTTGGGTGCAAAATGATAAGAAAGAAGCTTTCCAATTGTTAACACTAGAATAATTTAGGGTGTCCTAAAAATTAGCCCCTTCGGAGAAGAGATTTGGGAAAGCATTCAATATGTCCTGTGCTCTACCTTAAAACGCATATTTCTCCCTTTTTATTTTATTTATTTTTGTTGAACTAGAAATACATATTCTTGTATTCCCCTAAAGCCCCGTTTCATGTTTGGTACATATCCTTACTGAAGTTTGGGATATAAGTTATTTCTTTTCTCTTCATTCTTTCATTATGGATTGTTAAAGGACAAATTGTCCACAAAACAAATGTAGTAGAAATGATGATCTTAAGATGGCATATGGTCATACTAGATTAAACAAGATTAGAAATGCGAATTTATGCCAACAAGTGGTATTGATCGAGGATACGTTAAGGGAAGAATGCTTTTGGCGGTTTCATTTTTATTACAATTTCAATGTTGCATGGGCATTGGAACTTATCAGTCCATTTAGCCTGCACTAGAAATTGAGGGCTTGGGTCGACTCTTATAGCATGTTTTATTCACTCTGGACAGGCTTAGGCTAAAAACTTTCCTTGCTGCCTGGTTAGCCCCATATTTATAAGTATGGTTTATCCTTTATTGATCAAATTACCTATCTATATGAAAGATTTGAGAATCTGTACAAGGAGAGTTGATTGTTGACCTTTATGTTACTTTATGGGTAATAAAATGAGCATTACATTGGTCTATGGACATTTATATTACCAATTCAATTAAATATTTGTGATTAAGTAGTAGGAGAATTATAAACATAGAGACCATGGCTTGGCTCCTAATGATGCTCCGGCCTAGGTCTTAGTTGCACATATTTGGGCCAGAATAGCTTGAGCCTGCATGATCTGTGTTAAAATGTAAATAAGTCTAGACCATGGATAATTTGACATGCCGTACTTTTTACTCTCCTCTTGTCCCAATACCTGGTGAAACATTATTCTTATTTTTACGTTTTCAGTTCTTGTTTTTCTTTTGTTTGTGGAAAGGGGAAAAAAAAGGCAGAAAATGCCACAAAGGTTTTCTTTTTCCATTTTTTAAATATTTTCTGAAACACAAATTAAAAAGAAAAAGTTAGTCGTGTGCTTATAAGCAATGTTTTCAAAACCGACCAGTCATTGACCTAGAAAAGTAAAAGGGTCAAGGGTCAAAAGGTTGAACCGAGTTGAACCTATTGTAATAAAATATAAATATGCATATACATAGCAAAAAATAATTTAATTTCCAAATTAATTGATATATATAGATAAAAACATTTATATACTTGGCTACATTTAACTTTCATTATGCCCACTTCTGACGTCAACAGAAAATGAGACAATTGATATAGCAAAATCTTCAACAAATGATTCATATATCATTTTAGTGTGATATTAAAATAAAATTAAATGAGAAAAATAGAGGTGAAATGAAAAAAGATATCAAATATTGAAATTCAAGAATTAATTTATTTTTTGCTTTAAATTTGTTAATACAATTTGTCAAATAAAAATAGCTCATTGTTCTAAGGTAATCCCAGTAAGTGTTAAAACTTGAAAGGTTGAACTTGAGGGTGGATCAACAATCCCACATCGGAAAATAAGTAAAAGGAAAGGTTAGAAAGTAACTATAAAAAATGGCTAGCAAATAGTTAGTAACTTTTTGGGCCTTATATTTAGTCATTGGGCCTATGAAGTTTCCGTTCTTTTTAATTAAAAAAAAAAAGCTAACCGGTAAAACCGGTGCTGCCAGGTCAACCAGTTTTACGGTTGGACCTGACAATTGTCCGGGTTTTTCCCAGTTTTTAATTTAAGTGGTTTATAGTCATAATCGATACCGGTTCCCAGTTTTCCAGGCTGGTCCGATTTGGTTTTGGCAACATTGCTTATAAGTGAAATCTTTAAAAATCATAACTTCTTCTAACATTATAAAATAATATTCTCTTAATTTAGTACAAATAATTCATTAATGAGGTTATCTCCCTTTAGCTAGAGGGTGGTGGGTTTGTTTGAAACACATCCAGTCAGTTTTTGGGGTTGAACCTTGGCTGCCTATGTTGTATTGGCCTTGCATATGATTTAAAGCTTGGCTTATTACCGTGTACAACTGTACTAGAAAAAATGGCTTCTAGTGTTGCTATTGGCAGTTATTCTTTTCCATTTCTTTGAATGCCATAAAAATTCATTGTTATCTCGACATTTATTTTCCTCACAGATTTTGACACTTGTCAGGAGTCATGGGTTTCGACACTTCTAGCTATGATTGAGGGTCTGTTGTATCTTTGAGAAGCACTGGAATTAACCCTGTATTTGATGATGAAAGGACTTCTTGTGCCTTTGAGTATGCTATCTTTCAATAGACTCTTTGTACCTGAATGCTTTTGATGAGAGTTCAATCAAAAGGAAGAGAAGGAAAAGATTGAAGAGCTTAAAATAATGAAAAATGAAATTGTAGTCCCCATGTAAAAATAATAGAAAAAAATATTTCAAGCAGAAGAAAGGGGAAAAAGGAACAAACGGGGGGAAAAAAAAAGTGGAAGAAAAAAAGTGAGAAAGAAAAAGCAATAGATAAAAGCAAATCCGAAATGGGGAAATGGATAAAGTTCTGAAATTCTGTGTTCTATGGATAGAACTCTTCTGTACACTTACATGCAAAACACTTCATTTAGAGGCTGAAATTATGTAGTCTTTGATGGAAGTAAAATCACCCATAATTGTGATATTCTGGAAGAAGATGATCTTTATGCATTTGAAGAGTTACGGCTGGTTCTTCCCACGCCCATCTCTGTGGTCAAGTTTGATTGCTGATGACAAGTGGTGGACGTGGGTGCTTGATTTGATTGATTATAGAGCCTGATGTGGTGAGGTGTCATTACTCCAATGTGGTTATATTCAATTCTTTCCTTTTTTTACCTCGCATTGATGTTAAATATTCAATTAAGTTCTTTCCTTAATATAATTTGGTGTGGCCTGATTTAATGCTATTTTTATTTTTGCAAAAAATGACACTTTGTTCTTTGAATGTAATACCTGGGATTTATCTAATTGGGAGACAGATGGTGATGTGAAAATTCTCAACGCTTCTCTAGAAAAAGTTTGGGAAATGATCTTATTAGTGTCTCAACGCTTCATAACATCACTTTTTCTACTTGTGAAAATGTTAAACTATAAAATATGTATTGATTTTGTATCACAATTTTTAGTCTTTATATGAAAAATAATTTTGATCTGGAGAAAATGGATGGCGAACCATGAGTTTAAAAGTTTTTGTTTCTTGTATTTATCTGATACTGTTAAAATTAGTTTATACTGTTAACATTAGTTTTCTGAAATAATTGAAAAAACAGGTATGATACATTTTCAGAAATAGCTTATTTAACAGAAGATGTATGTATCCAAGGATCATACAGTATGAGAGAGATGGAAACCTAATGTAAAAAAGGGAAGCTTTGCTGGATGACAACTCACTAGAACATGAATTTTCTTCTAGTCATCAACGGACGAAGATTGAGCAAATGTCATTCCCAAGAGGATTCATTGGGAATCCCTGGAATTATTAAACTAAGAAATAGCATCTTGTTCTACATTTAACTATAAAATGTGAGACAGTTAATATGGATTGGAGTAAGAGTTCTGTGTTAACTTGATAGAAGAAAAAATCGTTGCTGCTGGCTGATAAGTACTTCAATAGCATTGATTCTTTAACAATCAGGTTCTTTCGTAGATTCATAACTTTCTATCCAAATCTAGGAAAATTGCCATGCATGAATATAGAAGTGCTTTAGAGATTTCCTTAGTGGATTATGGCTGGTTTCTTGGTTTATAATAAGATCTGAAGTGCTCGATTGTTTTCTTTTAGCTGTTTGTTTACGTTCTTGTTTGTTGAAATTTTAGGATTCACATTAACATGTTGATGTAAAACATTAGATTGTTTTGCTTTATAGTTATTTTGTCTATTAATGACAAATTTAGTATCTAAACTTGGGTCAGAATGGGTACCTTTTTCTGCCTTTCATAGATTTGGCCCTTGTGTGGTTACCATTATTTTCAAAATACATTTTTCTCGCTCTTATTTTCCACGACACATTCTTCAATAAAATAATATTATACGCAAATCCAAAACTTTTCCTTATTTTTTGACCACACATTCTCCATCAAATCACTATTCCAAAATGCATTTTAGCAAAATAATGGGGCTCAAACAGGCCCTTGGTAGTATATCTTCAATTTCGAGAATTGGTAATGATTCGATAATTCAGTTTTAATTCTATGATCTTTCAGTTTTAAAACTGCAGTGATCATATGAGTTCTTCCTATTCTCTTGCTTTAATGATCTTTCAGCACAATGCCATTCATTGGTCTCGTCTTTCAGGTTGACTATGCATGTACTCCTGAGGAAGTTCAGCAGCATTTCCAGTCATGTGGAACTGTAAACCGTGTTACTATTTTGACTGATAAGTTTGGGCAGCCTAAAGGTTTTGCATATGTGGAATTTCTCGAGCAAGAAGCTATTCAAGAGGCCCTCAAGCTGAACGAATCTGAACTGCATGGACGTCAATTGAAGGTTAGATATGTTCATTCTAAACCATCCCCCCCCCCCCCCCCCCCCCCCCCCCCCCCCCCCCCCCCCCCCCCCCCCCCCCC
>CAIGRN010082173.1:18871-30430 GCA_903798345.1 Fraxinus anomala
CCCCGGGGTCTCTACTTGTAGAAGAGTTTTACGAGGAAATCACCTTGGATCAGCTTCTCTAAAAGCACTTCTAGATAATTAGCTAAACAAATCCAAAAGTAACTTCTTATTCTCAGAAACAGTTTTAACTATTCAAAAGTCTTGGTAGATGGGCCCTTAGTCTTGATATTTCTTGATGGTTTTTCCGCAATTGAGAGACGTGTTTGGTTTCTTTTTATCTTGTTAAACTTACAATTTATGCATTAACAGGTGACAGAAAAAAGAACTAATGTTCCTGGAATGAAACAGTATCGTCCAAGGCGCTTCAATCCTTATTTAACATATAGATACAGGAGGCCATATGTACCACCTTATTTCTATTCTCCTTATGGTTACGGGTGAGTTAGTTTCTGCCTGTGTACTACTACCTTTTAACTGTAATTTCAATAAAATCAAGTGATCAATATTTCAACACACACTTCCAGGAAAGTTCCAAGGTTTAGGCGACCAATGCGGTACATGCCTTATCAATGAAAAGATGGATTCAATTTCCCGACTGGCATTCAGGTGCATCCTCCTCTAAAAAAGTACGTGATCTCTCTATCTATGTGGTCGATAAATATGATCACGATTTGTTAAGAGAAAAATTTATCGGCCGAGACCTTGTAATTTATAAGCTATGTCTAGTGTATGTTTCTATTTGCAGATTATGGGGGGATAATATTTACTTGTATCCGAATTTTTTTATTTTTTTCGGTATCTGAATTTCTGTTGCATTAATAATTAAACTAGCATGTTTTGCACTCAATAGACAAAATTTTAAATTATTTTTTTCTTGTTTAATATTATTACTATTTACCTACCTAGCAATCCCTAAGAAGTTGTTCTCTTCGTGTTTCAGTTTTGAATTTTGAATTCATTTTGGGTTTTGTGTTTTGAGTGTCCATTTTGAGATTGNTAAGAAGTTGTTCTCTTCGTGTTTCAGTTTTGAGTTTTGAATTCATTTTGGGTTTTGTGTTTTGAGTGTCCATTTTGAGATTGTCATTTTGGAAAATTGTTTTCAAAAATTGAAAAATGAAGTTTTGGTTTGGTTTTAACTGAAAACAATCAAAACGACTATTTTGGTGTTTTTCGTTTTCTTTGTAAATTTTAAACTTGTTTTTGGAAATTCGTTTTTGAAAATAGATAAGTAAACGTGTTTTCAGTGTTTTCGAAAACTGAAAACTGAAAATGACCTGAAAACAGCAAAGAGAACATACCCTAAATTGTTTTGGTATTATATATATCTGCAAATTTATTTTTGCACAAATTCATTATATTCTCACTGTAATGAAACCCAAACAAGCACTAGATGTGGTAAGTATTTTTCTCAATTTTTGGTGATATCACCACAGTGAAAAATCCGAGGGACGAAAAATCTGAATGTGAAGAATTTAGTAGTAATTCGGAAAATTTAACCTTTTTCATAGGTTCAAGAAAATAAAACTAATTAAAAAACTATCAAGTTAAATGTTGATCGTTGATTTTCAATTCTTCATATGTCAACCAACATTTTAACCTAGAGATATGCTACATTTGATTCTCATGGACCTAGGCAGAGTAGGAACGGGAAAATTTGTCTACTCTTGACGAGAATTTACAGATGTTCAAAATATTGAGTGCGCCCCCAAATAATTCAATGCAAGACTTTGAACTACTCTAAAGTCGTCGTATTTATACTCACAACAATTTGAAATGTATTCTCGTTTGCAAAATTGAGTCCATTGCTCACCACAATCGCCTCTGCTTTCTCAACCCCTAACTGTCCAATTGGCTTTTTCTATTGAACCACCAACTCCCCGACTTCATCATGAATCACAGCTCGAGAATTTAGACCACAGTGCAATGTCAGTGTTTAAATTTAAACCACCTACTGGGGTTGTGTCAACTTCATCGCCTCCTTGGTACGTGGCCGTCCCAGCTACATCACAGGATTCTATTTCCTCCACTCCATTAGGCTATCGGCTGGGGCTCCGATGATGGTAGGGTCACATCCCTTTTCTCCATGATGAACCCTTTTACTTTCACCCCAAATACACCACAACGCACACCCAAAAAAGTCCAATTTCTATCTCCTTACACCACCCTTCAAATACTAGAGTACACATCCCTTGCATCTTCAACAAACACGAAAGGTTTACTCCATACACTCATTCCTAGTATTTTTCAGACGGCAACCCAAGGAAAATTCGATACATGTATCCACATTTCATCAAGTGCTCTCCTCTCGAATAATGATATTTATTATTATGATGATTGAACATCCACCTACGTGGAATAATGAGATTAAACCGTTCAATTTTTATGAGAGAGAAAATATGAGAGAAATAAATGTAAGGGATAATGAATTGTCACATTATCAATGTTCTATCATGATGATAATAAATATCATTACTCATCTACCTTAGGTTCACAATGTAAGGGATAATGAATGTCAATGTTCTATCCACCACAGGAAGAAGTTTTTTCACATTCGTCACATCCCATGCCCTAGTTATCATAAATAAGTCGATCATTGTGGTTACATTGTAAAAGTTGTGGGCCTCCGTAGTCATGAATCATTGAAAATTTTAAATGTATGCTCCAACCCCACCCCCTCACCCCGCGCACGCGCGCGCGCACACACACATCGTACCCCTTGCTATAGAAGTTCTTGGCTCCAAAGAATGCTTTCCCAAATAACCAGATCACCATCCTTCTCCGAACTCCCATAAAGTTGTACTTCCCTTTTAGCACCATTCAAGCCGAAATCATTATTTATGCAAAAAAATTAAGACTGCTAAAATAGGAGGCCAACAAGAAGGAATCGATCGCTTTAAATGACGTTCATTAATGTGAAGGCTTAATTGTTACCATTCTGGATATGATACTAATCAGACTCGTGGAGTGGTCTATTACGTAACATCATTTAACTTTGAAGATTCAATGAATCATAAAAATATTTTAATGACCAATTTGAAATTTTGCTTGAACTTCGGTAACCATCACTGAAATTAACTCTTTCTCATTATGCCACAATCCTGCTGCAGTCTATTTCCCTGCGCCAACCGTTGAACTCATCGAAACCTACCATACCCTTACGAACCCACGTCTTCTCCCTGACACACACACACACACCCTGCCCCATCTCAACCCCCCTTTCGCAGTTGCAGTTCAGCATTCAGCTTAACCTCCCTCGTCGAAGTTGAAAATTCTTGATAAAAAACCATGAAATTATTTACAATCCAAACATCCTGACTCACATCAACCCAATAGTCAATTTTACTCTACGAAGAAACAATGTCAGTTACATTTCAAACCCTTTTCACAAACAAGAATCCTACATCATTTCATAACACTCTTTCGCGAACCCATTTGTTAAAATCCCCCAATTTCACATGCTTAATCCCGAATTCGAAAACCAATTTCCCAAATTCCCAAAATTTCCCTACCCACAATCACCTTTTGTACGTTAGAAAAGTCAAAGCCTCGTTTCAAGAACCGTTTGAAACCGCTCGGAAGCAAGATAACATTAATGGTAGCATCAGTGTTGAGTATAATTTCGATGCATTTCTTTCGATTCTTGAATTTATTTGTCTTGCATCCTCGGCTGTGAGCTCGATATACATTGCGGTTAGCTGTGGGACGCAGAAGGGGCTTGTGGGATGGATGTGGAACAAGATTTTGGTGTGGCAGTGTGTGGTTTTGGTAAGTGGAGTGGTGGTTGGAGCCGTGATAAGGAGGCAGCAGTGGAGGAGGATTTGTGGGGTTGGGTTCTCGAGGGTATCAGCTTCTGGGGTTAATTTTTTGGAGAGGGTGGAGAAAGTGGAGGAGGATTTGCGAAGCTCTGCGACAATTATTCGAGTTTTGTCTAGGCAGCTGGAGAAGCTTGGAATTCGGTTTCGGGTCAACAGAAAGGCTATCAAGGAGCCCATGGCTGAGGTAATTTGTGAGGGTTTTGTATTTAATATTCTGGTTGGAATTCAGTTATTCATTTATCGATAATGGTTAGGGAAATGTAGATTATGTTTTTCCACATACAAGTAGGAAGTATGAATCCGGTTTGTGGGAATAAATTTAATTTTTGGGGATGTAGGGTGTGCTCTTAAAATGAGAAATGTAGCTTCTCTTTCGTCGATAAAAGTGCATCTCACTATATCAATGCAGCTAAGTTTTTTAATCATAATGCCTCAAGTTTTATAGAATGATGAACTACTACATTCTTTAATTTGAATGTTTGTTTGTGTTTGGGGGATGGATTTCTAAATAGAGTTTGACAAGTTGATGGGTGGTGTAAATAAGTTACTCATATTATTCAAGAGGTTTGCATTGGTAATTAGGAACCAGAAGCTGCATTTGGTTTTCCATACATGATTTCAGTCAACTTTGCATAATTTATTATTAGCTCTCCCATTTTCTCTTTAATCTACATAATTAATTAGACAAGTCATGTAGGTTTGGCAAAGTCCACATTCATAGGATAAAGGAAGACATAATGCGACATGGAATTTATAATTTATTATTAGCTTCTCTCGTTTTCTCATTAGTCCATATGATTAATAACACAAGACATGTATTTTCACAAACTAATACATGTCTTTTAGCTAATCATCTTTTTGTTTCTCGTTAGTCCACAAGGAATAAGCTACTCATTCCAAGTTCTCAATTTAAATAACTTCCAATAGACCATCATCAACATAAATGTATTTATCAATATTGATATTATCAGTTACCAAATTGCCTCCATAGAGTTCATTGAGATAAAATTTGACAATTTAAAATTGTTTTTTATATGTAGACGGGTGTATTGCCTCCATCCATCTACATCGTACTCAACATAAATATTGCGAATGAAATTACTTAAACTTATTATTGGTATTTGTAAAGATTGAATTGATTAGATTGTAAAGACAATCGTTAGTTTAGAAATTCTAAAACTAATGAGTAATGATAATTTATATTATCACATTGTTTTTGTTGGTATAAGTTGTGTGCCAAGTTTTGCTAACCTGATTGTTGTATTGGCCATTCTCTTTGTGTTTTTTCTCTTATTTTCATTTTCTTCTTCTATTCATTGAATGTCAGTCTGTAATTTTTCTCCCTCAAGACACTCAATGTAAGTCGTTTTCTCTTTCTCAAAGTACCTTTTTTATATTCTTTTTATCGATCAAATGCATGCCATAATATGGTTTGTGTAAAATTTAATAGTTCGGTAAGGTTAAATAAGTAATTTGGAACATAAGTAACGTTATAATATTTTCGAATTTTTCCTAAAATCCTTTCGAATTTCCCTAGAGTTTTTTAAGCGGTCACTAAATGTAAAAATTGGATACTTTTTCAAGTTTTCAAAGCTTTCCCTCTAGTTTTCAGAAGAGTTTCAGCTTCCAAAGCTTGACTCGGAAATTCTATCCTTCCAGAAATTTCCTTGTTTTAGATATTATACTAGGATAAAAACACTCGCTCTCTCAGGTACTTGTAGTAAAACAATGTTTATGAAATACATTCTTGAAATTGTGGGGCATTAGGTTTTTTGCTAGTCATTCTTTTGATGAGCAGAAGAAACTAAATATGTTGCCTATGACCTATGAAAACTTCTGCTCCTTTAGTAGGACCAAACAATTAATTTCTTTGTTTTATGACGTAGATCTTTAGGTTGTCTATCACTCTTGCTGCTGACAACTCCTTTGCATTCATGTTCTGTATTTTCTGCTTGGGGTTGGGGTTTAAACAGGGATCTCTGAACATTATGGATCTTAAATTTCTGCTTGTCATATGCAGAGTGCAGCATTGGCCCAGAAGAATTCTGAGGCCATTCGAGCATTGTCAGTGCACGGAGACATTCTGGAGAAGGAGCTCAGTGAAATTCAAAAGGTTCTGCTGGCTATGCAGGTAGATATTGTCTTATTAAACTCATGAATTAACAATAGATACTGATCACTGTTGAATGTTTTTCTAAACTGCAGTATTATCGTTTCATGCGTCAAATATTTGATAATTCTATTTAACAGCTCGACGTGGGTGAAGCATAGAAGGAGCCCTTTAGCTGAGCCAGATTTATCTCAGTTTACTAGGTCATTTAGCTGCCAGGAAAAAATAAAATAAAAAATACTTCATCTTTTCCCATTTTGTTGATATGATGGAAGGTTACTTTTAAAAATTGGTTACATTTGTTCCATTTAGAAAAAATTACCCCCTCCTTAGACAGCCAAGTCCAAGAATTAGATAAAGACAAGAATTGTTGACTTTTGTGAAGGTCTCCAAACCATTCACTTTCTTCATTTAAGAACGTTTGTTCAAATTGGCCCTTTAAAGTTGAATCTATTATTATGTTGCAATATTTGTAGTAGAATAGTATATTTCTATTTTGAATCTTTTTCGGTTAATCATAGTTTTCTAAACATCCAGTTGTACTTAATGTATTTTAAATCTTGAAGTATATAATTGGAAATAACTGTCAACATGACTTGGCATCACAGGATATCCCAATATTTCGGTTAATAACCTTGAAAGAGGTAGATATTTTACAGTAACCATATTTCTATGGGTTTATCCCCTACCGCTGATTGTTTAGATACTAAATGTATGTAACTTTGTTCATTTTCAACCTATAATTGAACTGGAAGTATACCTTTGAAATTATTATCTTCACGTGTAAAGTAGTATAATAGAATAGAGTTAATTCAATATAGAAAGAGAAGTTGTATATACTCATTTAACAGTAATTAGACTTAGCATTTGAAAAGAATATTGGATTGTCTCAAATCATTCCTTGTTCTTCTCTCTTAAATTTCCAGTTTGACACCACCTTCCATGGTTAGAAGAGCCTAAAAGTAAACCATACAACGAAACCGTATTCGTCATTTAGGATATGTTGAATGACAAACTGTCATTACTTTTAGATGCATATAGTTCTCTAAGAATAAACTTCCTATCTAGTATTTTGACTTGTTAAATTGATAATTAAAAGTACAATATTACTTGAAATATACAATTGCTAATGTATGTTGTTAATCTGATTTCTATTACTGTTGAGTTCTGTGTAGGAGCAGCAGCAGAAACAGCTTGATCTCATTCTTGCAATTGGGAAAACCGGTAAGTTGTGGGAGAGTAAACGTGCATCGAATCAAGATAAGAATGCATCAGAGGCCTCAAATTTAGCAATCGATGGAGCACCACTTGTGGAAACAAACCAACTCCAAACTTTAGCCAGACAGAAAGAAGCCAACAATGATAGAGCCTAGATTTTCAGTGAGATGAGGCGAACTTGGACTCAAATTCCGTGATTCTTGATGCTAGGAGAGGAGGCGTCAGATCGTGGTTTTGAACAATTATGCTTGATATGAATCAAATATTTCTTAACGAGATTTGCATGCTCTGCCTCGTTTACACGAGATTTCTCCTGGAGTAGCAAAGATGGAAATGAAATTGAAGAGTAACATTGCTTTTTTCTTGATATTTGAAAGAAGCCATCGTATCTGTATCAATAAACTGATTATGGTGTAAAACAAAGGGAAATTCTGCATCATGTGGTAGATGTTTGATATATTGTGTAAAACTGGTGTGATATATCAGATTTTGAATGTAGAAATCACATTTGAACACATGATGTTTGCTCTTTCTTTCCATGTTCATATTGAACTTTAAATTCTGTTTACAGCAATACCCGACCTTTGTCCAGGGGCAAAACCGTCAAATATCAGTCTTACGAAGGTACAAACAAAAATTTCAAAAATAAAGGAAGACTTAAAATAATCAAAGCTGGATGTACAAAATGTTTCTCCAGGAAGACTTAAAATAATCAAAGCTGGATGTACAAAATGTTTCTCCGATTTTATTATTTGCAAGACACACGACCAGATTCTTACATAGTTATATCACAGAAAGCATATGAACTTAGATCAAACTCAAGTAGCATACAAAGAGTGAAGAACGGTAGGTGATCCGAACAAATACAAACTATACTATTCGTATCTCAGGGAGATTGGGGCCAGTCGTAACCCTCGTCCACAGCATTAACATCATCGTAAAACCACATTTCTACGTCCTCTATAGGATGCTCGTCTTCCCAAAAGTCATCCAACATCTCATCAGCAAAATCATCATCAATCTCCCCAGCCACAAAATCCCAGGCTAGGTAACCGGACGAGCTTGAATAATCCGAGCAATTATCCCAGCCATTCATATCATAACAATCCACAACTAGAGGTCCGACCACCTTCAATTCCGGGAAGTTTTTCACAAATTTCTCATCCAGGTTCACATTCCAACAACCTCGTACATCTAGAAACTCAAGCTGTTTGCAGTTTTTAAGAATCTCGGTTACGCTTGCTGTATTGACAAGCAAGTAGGCGATCTCAAGTTGCTTGAGTCGAGGCATTGTATTAGCAATCGCGAGGGCTTCATCGTCTTGGGAAAACTTGTCGATCACCTCTAGTGGGTGCATTATTCGTCGCAAACTAGTAAGAAATTTACAGTGCTGCCCAATTGCTTCAAGAGCTTGAGCTCCTATATTGATGCAGTAACTCAAATCTAAAACCGTAATAGTTGATAGCATGCCGGAAACTTTTTCCACTATCGAATCGTTTATTTCACTTCTTGGAAGTCGCAATGTCTGCAAAGATTTGGCACTTGAAACCAAAACATAATCAAATGAACACAATCCAAAATGTGAAGTGCAGATTAACAATCTTTAAAACCCTGTCAGATTATTCAAATCATTCTAGAATTCGAACCTAAGTTAGAAATTAGACTATGATGAGTGGATTGTACTCTAATGCATATCCTAGAAAATCACTAAACAACAATAAACAATGATTCCACACAATACTTACTGGTTTGCAATGAACAAAATGCTTTCGTTCCCAGAGAGGCCGGAAACACAGAGTTTTCGGGGCGACCCACAGCTTCTACCAATTAGTAATCGAAGCATTCGGTCGACAATTTCAGGCTTGCAGTTTCGGCTCCATTCGTCTATGTCTATCTCTATCCAACAATAAGGCCCCATCACTGCCTTTCCCCATGACTTGCAAACCATAGGTATTACAGTCAGTACCTCACGAAGCGAGAGATTCTTGAATATTAGCCCGAGTGTATCGGGTATTAGCTCGTCCCACCGACGAACATAGTCCCCATCCTCCATTTATCTTTAGCTATATTCCTGATAAGATGATCAAGAAAATCAAGAAGCTAAACTTGGTCAAAATTTCATACTCCCACTGTAAATTCAATAATGCATTAACCAAAATGGTCCATTCCCTTCTATCGGAAAATTAGCCCCCGTTGAACACATTCTTTTAAAATACATTATTTCAAAATTCATTTTCAACCACATTATTCAATAAAATAATATTTTCCATCACATCAATAACTTTTCCTTACATTTCAAACACATATTTTCGATCATATCACTATTTAAAATACATTCTTTCTTCAATAATATCCATCAAACACACCCTTGATATTGAAATCCATAAAACATTAGGAAGAAACATACAAGCTAAAAATCAAAATCTACAGAATCCAAACAATAAATAAATAAATCCAGAGAATCCAAACAAAAATTAGAGCTAGAAGAGGGGAGAGTATAAGCAACTCAAGAAATTCTTGAATTTTGCAATACGTAAGTGAAAAGGCACAACTTTATGATAAAACTTCAGTTTAAAAACCCCAGAACTGATTTGAGGGAAATAATGAATATTCAGATCATAAATCGGGCTAAAATGAGCAAATTTACATAGCCCACATAATTATACAACAGAAATTCTCCAGAAATGCATAGATCAGCCATGTCTAGAGAGCAAAACTGTTGAAAATACAGCTATAAACAGAGTTTGATTTACAAATATTCACAGCCCCATTGCCCATAAATAATAATAAATTAAATACAACACATATACATATTCAAGAACCCATTTGAAGAGAACCCAAAATTACCAAGCTTTTTGTACTCTTGGATCTGTGAAGCACCGATTTATCTGCCTGAAATGAAGGGTTCTAAGAGAATTATCTCATTCTCTCTCTTTAAAGAGAGATAAACTGAGTGTGTGAGTGGGAAAGAGTAAAAGCAAATCAAGAAAAAATAAGCAAAAAGCCAAGATCAAATCTTGTTTGTATGTGTTTAACTGCTGGAAGATACTTTTTTTTTTTTCAATGGCTCAGACTCTAGTGAAAAAGTGGGGTGCTTGGGAAATTGTATTATTGTTCGTACTTTGAAACTTTTACACGCATCTGAGTGACGCACCACCATAGATTTTTTTTTTTGATTAAAAAAACTGTTTGAATAAACTGGAGATTTGAATGGATGATTGGTGTTGGAGAATTCTTGATTCTACTGTACTTGTACTCTTTTGCAATTGGATTTTGAGTAATTGTGTTTAAAAAAGAAGATTACGTAGTACTTTAGGGGTTAAGGAAAGAATTTGAGATGTCACTTAATTATGTTTTATATTTGATTAATAGAATATTGTCGGGGTTCAGTGCTCTTTCAACGCGGCGTGAATGATAATGTAGTTGGTGTCTGCAATCATGGTGGTTGGTGAACTGCAAACTTCCACAATATTTTGCAAGCCTATAGTCAATATAGTCAATATGAGATGGTCGGAATTCGGATCTTGCTACCCTTCTTCCTCCTCCCTCAACTTTGTTTCGAAATTTGGCGAGTTAATATCCTAGATAGTCACTAAACTTTCTCAAAAGTTCTCAGGAGGTCACTGAATTTCAAAAGTTTCCTAATTAGTCACTGAACTTTGCAAAAAGTTCCTAAGAGGTCACTGAATTTCAAAATTTCTCTAAATAGTCACTGAACTTTGCCAAAAATTTTCAAGAGGTCACCGAACTTTGCAAATTTGGACGTCATACATAAATAGTTCAATGACCCCTTATGAACTTTTTTGCAAAGTTAAGTGACTATTTAGGGAAGTTTTGACAAAGTTCGATGACCTCCTAGGAACTTTTTACAAAGTTCAGTGACTAATTAAGGAAATTTTGAAGTTCAGTGACCTTCCGAGAACTTTTGAAAAAGTTTAGTGACTATTTAGGGTATTAACCCAAATTTGGCTAAAGCCCACTGTTGGCTTGGAATCGACGATTGCTTGTGTTCATAGTCCTTGATGGGGCGAGCAAACGTGGGCAATGAACCGGGTCTAAGTCTTATGCTTGCAGTGTCCTTCGCGCACGACATGTGCAACAATATAGTAGGTAATTGTGATGCACGAATTTTTTAGCACTTTAAATTGACATGCATACATCATATGAATATGTTCAAGCCGATTTTAGAGACTAAAAAGCTTCATATGGTCTTTTTATCTAAGTCCAGATTTGGAAAGTCTCGAACTTTACTATTACAATTTATCTTCGGAATATTTAGAGATATAGGCACAAAGGTTTGCTTGTTACTAGTTTTAGAGAGTGTTTGGTGGAGATTAAAATTAGATTTTTAATAAATTTTGATAGAAGTTTGTGAAATGTGTGGTTGAAAAGTTGTGAAACCCATAAAAGATGTGATTAATATTTATTGTTTGACTTTGACTTGAATTAAAATCAGATTTTAATCCGAACCAAACA
>CAIGRN010082184.1:0-10204 GCA_903798345.1 Fraxinus anomala
TCTTCATCTTCTTCTTGGCTATAATTCTAATTCTTCCTAAATTTTAATTCATCTTGCATCAAATTGTTTGATGAAATTAATATATAGCTTGATACCGTATTCTTCTTTTCTGGTATTTTTTTCTTAACTAGTATCTGAATTGCCTGTTAACGTTGCTAAAATGTATCTTCTTCGAGATCAGTTTGCCTAACTAAGGATTTTTTATTGCAACCTGAGATGAACACACGATGCACAGATTACTTTGTCTGCCTTGATCCTTGGACCGACTTTTGTTGCTTCCTTACCGTGTGGGTGTGGGTGAGGACTTCTACGCACATGTCCTTTTCCTTTTATTTTTAATTAGTTTATTGAGATTAATTATTTATCTATTTACTTGTGAAAAGTAAGCCATGCGGTATTGACGGTCCAGCCGATGGAAACCGTCTTGAAGGCCAACTTGTTACATACTTGACTTGTTGGGGATTATGCTTTTCCTTTTGCCATTATGTTATGCTATGTTGATAATTGTTATGAAGTTCATGCTATTGTCGTTAATAATCATTAAAACAGCATGTTGTTAATAATTGTTAAGAAGGGAACCCTTGAGCACAAGATAATTCACTTAGGTTTTAAATAAACTCCAGTCACTTACCAAATTTGCATGCTCAGGAGAATTAAATAAACTAAAATGGGTAGGGAAAATAACATAGAATCAAATTCACATAAAGCAAAAGGTGGGTGGCTGAGTTTGTTGGAATGTGTTGATCTGTAGTATCAAAACATCAAGCCTGTTGGCCCCAGGTTGCCCAGTTAGCTTCACTCCCAACCCTTGGCGTGCTATCGACTTTAGAATATGCATTAACCATGAAACTGGCTCCACACATGACTCCTTCACTGTCAATTCTGGGCATGGCTTTCATTTTGTTCATTGGAGGCTCAAAGCTCATCAAGCCTCTTTCACTATGGTACATGCACCCTGTATTCATCCGAACATTGAGTTAGATTATGCATAATTGGGGAGAGCTCTCTATTTCTAGTTCTCGCGTAGCTGGAGCCTCCGGAACTGCAAAGATCTTAAGATAGAATGAGATTCTCACTCAGCACCTTTTGAAATAGAAAAGTTGCTATTTTGATTCAACGAGAGCTTGTTCGACGACCATTAATTTATTTTATGATTTGCTATAGGACAATTTCAACCACACATGATAAAATATTTTATACATATACCAAAAACAATTCCTACATTTTGTAAGTTGGTGTTTGGGTTGCACACAACAACATACAAATCATATTAATACAAATTTCTATATTTTTATTATATTTTTTCAAATTTTATATAAACACCAATCTCGAGTCCGAATAAAGGAGGCTTTGCCGTAGATTGACAGCATAAAACTTTATCATGAATACTGAATTTAACATATCTGGTGGGAATGGGGTAAATAATTTTCTGCTGCTAGCTTTAACAAGATCCACATTATCAGAGACAATAACAGAACCATCAGCTACTATGCCCCAGAAGAGCTTCAATGCATCATCTGCACCCTGCCGACAACAAAATCAGAATTTTTTTAGTATTCTTTTAGCATTAATAAAATTCAGGACTGGCAAAAAAAAAAAATCATCCCCAACATTGTATATTCTGCAGAGAGTTTTGGAGGATGATCTGCACTTACAAGGGCAGTAAACACAGTTTCAGCTTTGTGATCATAGATCACAAATCCAAAGCTTCCTTCAAGATCCTTGAGCACTTCATGGGCCGGGTATGGGCCCCGGTCTCGGAGGGTTCGATATGCTTCAATTACAAACATGGTCTCTTTACCACCCTTTGATTGGCATGTTAAGGTTGCACAAGTTTTAACTCGCCCAAAAAATGCAGTACACGTCATTTACACCACAGAACAACCTGCAATATCATAGTCATCATTTATAAAAACGTATTTTTCAACAGAAATAAAAAGACAAAAACTTAAAAGAGATTGATTGGATCATTTCTCACTTCATGTTATGATCTAAAGGAAAATACAGAAATCATAAGATGAAAAGGGGGTGGTTTTTTGGTTACACCTTTGATGTGCCTTGAATGAGGGTTCTGGTGGGGCATAGGCCAATAATGCCTTATCACCAAAGCCAATAGAAAAGCCATTGCAGGCATCAGATAAAAAACCATTCAATATCTCCTCAGGATTCTTAGGGCTAACAAAAGCTTCCTGAGGAGAAACTGGGCCTTTCAATTCCTGTGGTGGATTTATCAAACCCTTCTGGAATACTGCCAACATTCTCTTCTTCCAACAAGAAAATCTTCAAAAGAAACCAAACTGAATGTACCCACATAAACAAGAAATTTACACTGTATGGAAAACGTATACAGGATGTGAAATCTTTGTGCAAAAGTTGAGTAATTATAGTAATAGTGGGGGAGCTAAAGAAGGTGGCAACATTATCCAAAACTAAAAGATAAGAAAGATTCGATCATTAATGGAAAAAGTGCAATGTGGGCTCTCAGATCATATGATAAAAAATTGTTTTGTGGGTTTAAGTCTCAATTTAGAGTCTGTGTACAGAGAAAAAAAGAAAAAAACACAGAGACAGAGAAAGCATACAGTACAGAATACACACAAATAGGTGGGCACCTTTTTTTGGCAATATTTAATTTATATGGGGCCCACCATGTGAGCGTATCCATTTTTTCTGTATGAATTTTTCTGTACATCCTCAATTCATTGCTGAGATCTGTGAATCTTGAGGATTAAGTGATAATGATGACAATCATGATTTATTTAGGGGTGATTAGATGGTTTTAAAAAAAATGTTGGAAAAATTATGGAGATACGAGGAATTGGTCAGAAGTCTTAATCCACAATTGCAGGTGACTATGACACTTTGCTGAGTCTGCAAGTCCCTTATGTGGTATGGGTACTTGAAATTCTCAGCCTACTTAATATTTGTTATTAGACGATTTCTACGGTTCTTGAATTTTCTATCCATGACAAAATAAAATGGTTTGTGGGTTTAGAGATAGACATGATAGGCACAATATGAACGAGGGGTATAGTATATGCTTGTACTTGTGATTCTTCAATTTATTATTGAATTCCTGTGGGGAAAAGATGACAATTATATGTGAATTTTAGAATAACCCACGTGGATTGATTTTTATATCGAATTAGTTTGTATTTTCCTAATTAAATTGAGGACGACAAACATGCGATAGCAAATTGCACAACATCTTGATCTACAGTGTCATTTTAGGGAATCCATACCCCCATTTCCTCCACATTGTTATTTCCTCCATCAACATCAAATTTCTCCGGCCATTTTTGCCTTCTTCCGAGACGAACTCCTACCTTTATTCGTGTGGGGAGATTATAGAGACATCAATTAATAAGACGATCAATAACCGTTAATGATTTATACAAAAAAAAAATTTATCATGAGGCTTTTTGTCGATATGGATACATGAAATTTTCTGCCTATTTATATTTGTTATTAGACAATTTCTACGGTTCTTGAATTCTCTCCATTTCAAAATAAAAATGGTTTGTGGGTGTAGAGGTAGACATGATAAAGCACAATACGAATGAGGTATATGGTCTATGCCTGTACCAATTCTTCAGTCTCTTATTGAGCTTTCAGTCAATTTTGAATTGTGGATGAGATGGTAAGCACAATTCAAGCTGATTGATTTCTATATTGCATTAGTTTGTGTTTTCCTAAATAATTTGAGGACGACGGACATGTAATAACAAATTATGTTACATCCTGAGTTATAGTGTCACCACAGAGAATTGCGGCCCCCATTTCCTTCACATTGTTATTGCCTCCATCGACATAAAATTGCTCATCATTGTTGCTTTATCTTGGGACGGACTCCTATCCTCGTTCGCGTGAGGAGACTATAGAGACATTAGCTAATAAGACGAGCAACAATTGCCAATGGTTTATACAAAACCTTTTTTTAATTCCGTGTTCCTTCCGTCGCAATATTGAAACCTCACTCGCTCTGTAGTTTCAATTCTAAATGAGCTCTCTCAAAAGGCATACAACTGCGCCTTTCCTATACAAATACGGCCTCCGTCCACTCCCATAGCACAGGAGTATTAACTTGTCTGTCTAGGGTTGGCCCCTAGGGCTCTATTTGCGTCGAAGATCTTACTTAAATCAAGTAGTACACCTCCCTTTTTTTTAGGTCTTCGACACGTTAATATTGACAATAAGAAAGTCACAGGACGACGACTACTGTAATATTTTGAGAGAATGTTACTCCTTGTACATGGTAAATCAAAACCTATATTCACGGATCTTTTCAACCCAAACATGACTCACTCGCATTGGTAACTCCTTATCAAAAAGGGATAGTTAGCTATAAAATTAGCGTAACAAGCCAACACCGCAGTAAGAACGTGCGATACAAGACTATCATAGTAAAAGGAAGATAAAATGAAAAAGAAAATGAATCAAAGAACGATAAAATATAATAGAACTAGCAATTAACTTTTGAGATTTACAAAAGGTTTTTAATCATTGAGAAGTACATCTTTTACAATTGTGGCAATGCCCTCCCACATGCATGCATGTCTTGCAACGTAGCTTTGACAATTACAAACACTATAACCTCCAAATTAGAGCACAAAAGATAAGTCTCTGTCATAATATTTGTCTTCTGGATAATATACAGCACTCACAGTATTGCCTCCAAATTTCCTGCCACTAAGTGCAGCCCTTGCTTTAGAACAACCAGCAACATCAGAATACTCCAAAAAGACCTTCATTTATCACCAGTAAGATGGATTAGAACACAAATATGGAACTCATTTTTAAGCAAGAATAGAATGTCAGTTTTTACCTATCTACAGGAAAGGACACGGCCAAATATACACCTTTAATTGTTCTTAGCATGAAAAGTAGAAAACTTGGTTACGTAAAAAATATGTGCAAGGAATTTTTATGATCTGCCAAAGTTATGCTATGCATCTCTCGGCGACACGTTAGCAGTCCATCTCAAAGTTTTCTATCCAATTATTGACATATGAAATACATATCATTTAGAGCTCTAGATTGCACGGCTCTTTCAAAACCCGGACATTTTCTTAAAGAAAGGATTAAAGCATTTAGAACAATAAGAATGTGGGGCTTGTCAACAAGGAATACTTGCATACCTTTCCAAGACCATGACTTAGGGTGGCATTTGGACTAGGCCGCGGAATTACAACATCAATCAACTCTCCTGTAGTTTCACAAAATGATAATAATTAGATTTAATGAAGTGCAAGTAGTAACTTGAGTTTAGAAGATTATATAATAACAGCAATACATACTTGTAAGAGGAACAGGAAAGCGTAACAGAATCAGCTAGAGGACAATATGGTAGTTGGAACTTAAAATTAATTAATGGCATTGGCAAATCCAGAAGATTCCCAATATTCAAATGCTACAATATTTCAAACTAAGATCCTGGATCAGCAAGTGAAGTTGTCTTGGCCACTCAAGCGAATGTTACTATTCCAGAAAACTAATAACTTATAAACTCTGCAATTCAAAGAAAGCCTCATTTCTGCCCAGTTCCAGAAAATCCATATCAATCACGCAATACATGATTTTCTCCAAACCAATTACCTATTAAAACCTAAGAAATCTTATGTAGACCACTTCTTTGTATCGTTTGAAACATCTCCATAAATAATATTTTCCCTTTAGTCATTAATGTCATCTGAGTAGATATCAAAATCAAAGGTACACAAGTTAACAGCATAACCGAGTAAAAAAAAAGGGAAAGAAAAAAAAGATGAATAATACATACCAAACTTTTGGCCTTCTTCTTTCATATCCTCAAGAATTTCTTCATATTCTCCATCATCCATCAACTCATCAGCAGTAATTACCTTGATGAAGCCAAAACATGATAAATGACTTCAAGAACTGAAACCTTGTTATAGATAAACAAAATAGGGAAGTGAAGGCTTAAAGTACCTCAGTTAAGCACAAAACCTTTGTTGGAGTTTCTGCAGTTACCATTACTTCACTTTCCACACCCGAAAGATTCATAAGACCAGTTCCAAAAGCCATTTTCTTCTACCAAAAGCACAAATTAACCAAACTCCAAAACCATACTAAAAGAAATGCCAAAAGTTTATCAGAAGAGTGGACTCTCAACCTGCATGGCTATATGCTGCTGTGCCTGAGCTAACAAATCCTCCTGTTCTGGTTTCACTTGCCCGCTGTACAAGATAAAACGACCAGTTGTCAAGGTGTGTCTGGACTTAAATATCATCAAAACAAACTGCAACACATGAAAAGATTTAAAGCGGAAATCACAAGACCGATGAAATTTAAGCTTATATGCAGTTTATATTCATCGCCTGAAATATGAATGCCATACAAAAGCAAAATTTTAATTTAAGTTTTTAACTGTTTAAGCAACAAGCTTACGTCTGCAACAGCAGCTAGTGATACTGAGTAAATTTTTCCAAATATATTCTACAGAACCAACAGAAGTCGTCGTTCCAAAATTAAAATCCAAGTTCAGATTTCAGATTCCATTCACGTTGAAATAATTGTAGCATGAAGGTATGAAACTAGAAAGCTCAATTTTTCTGAAACCAAAAATAACTCGGACAATTTTACACTATGTAACAAGCAAAATGTTGTCATAAGATTCCCACAACGCAAACACAATTTTTTTTATATTTCCAACTCAAATCACTACTGTCCTATTACAGTTCAAAGCCTCCCCTAACCACCCCCCACCCCCACCCAAAAAAGGTCATCCTCAACATGCTTCCAGCACATAATAGCAAACCAATTGATTGAAGTATGAAATCTAAGGAATTGCAGAAAGTCCGAAGAAGATTAAATAAAAGCATCTGGGGTACAAATATAGTACATCTGTGCTGTGAATAAGGAGCTTTTCCATCAAAGAGAACCAACCTCATGGTGGCCCGGCGAACTGTCAGGGTTTTATCACCCATTTTTAAGCCATTTAAAGCAGCACAAGCAATATCTGTTGCAGCAGGATCCTGAAGTAAACTCGATTGATTAAATGGCAAAATGTCAGAAGAAATCAGCAATACAAATTAAGAAAAGCATCATAATAGATAAAATATCTTGAGGCTACTGGCAGTTGTAGATTCATGAAATGAGAATATATCTTCAAGTCAACAGATTAAGTCGCAAGTTTAAGCAAAAACTCAAAAAAGCGAACCGGAAAAAATGAAGAACTTTGGAAATCGTGCCATATGTTATACCAAAAAAATTAAGTTAACGATGTGTTAAGAAGTTGGACAGATAAATTTTGAGATAAACCCCGGTGTATGTCTAGCATCAGCTTTTTGTACCTTATAGATGCAGAAACCATATCCTTTGGAATTCCCTGTCTCCCTATCTTTAACAAGGTCAAAACCACGCAAAGGCCTGAAATAAATCCATTGTGAGACGACGCTGCTTCAGATGACAGGATAATATAATAAGTATTCTGCCAAGAGCTTGGTCACCCAACAATGCAAAAAAACTCAATGTCATACCCGAAAGACTCCAACAGCTCTTTTATCTGGATTTCGGAGAGATAGTACGGTACCCCACCAAGAAATATACGATCGGCTCCCTCAGTTTCACCAGTAATACTATCAAATAAATCAAAAAATCAAAATAACATCAAAGAGTGAAGAGTTAGCTCCATTCTATGTGAAGAAAATATAATCATTTATCTGACAAGATATATTCCAACTAAAGAAGATATCACGCAGGCAAAGTGAGAGTGAGCCCTGATAAAGACGATTGGAGAACAAGGTGCTGGAAAGATCTGAAGGAAGATATGCCTAGTTTATCAATATTGTTAATAGTTATTAAGGTCACAAGTAGAACGATTATGTATTGTGGAGCCCACGGATCATATCTTTCAGCCCAAGATGGCTAGCTCCAGAGAAGCTTTGTCCTTCATCAACTTTATTTAATTCTCAATTATTAATATTTCCTCCCTTGATGTCGGGACAAAAGACAAAGCTGTGGAAGTGGGGTGGCAGATTCTACACAACCAAAAGCCAAAACCCAGTCACATACTTGACATAATTGATAATACTACTGGGTCAAGGTTAGTCCTCATCAAAATTCAAAGTAAACTGCAGGTTGAACTGTGGGTTCTTTGGTGAACCTCCATAATGAAGCTGAAACATGAGAGCACTATCAAGCTCAGACCCCAGTGAATCCCATAAAAGACAAACTAATCCTTATCGCTCAAGTATAAACACACATCCATCTCAACATCCTCGTTTCTGTTACATTCATTCATCTTAGCACATCATTGTTTTGTGGTTAAACATATATCTGCCATGATATACAAGCATTTTTTTATTATTTTACGTAAAAATTACAAGAGTTATCATAGTAATTCTACAACTAAAAGTGAAGTCCTATCCACAATGTTCCCGACCTCACTTCCTCAGTTGGCCCTTTAGGCTTCAGGAGAGCCACTTCCCAAAAAGGAAGTACATTAGGTATTCTTTCTTCAAAGAAAGTTCACAAGTTTGCATTTCACGGTGTACCCATAGACCAATCTTCTCCTTAACCAGGTTAGGTGGGTCATTTTCAGGTTGAGTCAGGGATTGGAAACATTGACTGTTTAATCAAATAGGCTGAGTTGGCTTAAATTGCTGCATGTACAAGTCTCGACACTCAACCAGCCCCTTAACCCAGCCAACCTGACCTGATTGTCACCCATATCTGGAGATCGTCACCAAGGAGGTTGATTGTAGTTATACCACTCCAAACAGTTAGGAAAGCTGTGGTCTAATCTTCTCCAGTGACACCGTTCCATGGACAGGTGTTCATTTTCCAAATTCAAGAATATCATGCCGTTTTATTAGATCCCCAGGTTTTTGTCTCTCTATAAATGCCTACTTTTTCCCAGGTCACAACGGAGTTCAATTGCTATAAACAGCCTTCACCCGCAACCTTGAGGATAAAACCTTCCTATTTTCAGCCTAGGTAAGTCAAATCATATTTCTCAGTTACTACTAATCTTATGGCATTCTACCCCTAGATATACATTGTGTCGGATTTAAGATTGATAATATCTCAAAATTATTTGATGAATAATTACCAACACTTAGTATACAACAAATTCTCAAACTGTAGAATATTTAAAAACTCGATATGGCAGGATATCCTACTATAATTGAACTAAAACTGCTACTATGGTGCAAAAGACGGAGAGAACAAATAATAAAAGCTCCATACCCTGGTGTAAGTCCAGCAGCAGCTAAATTCAGGTGAGGGCTTGGTTGGCTGGGACCAAGCACTGCAGCCAATGAAGGATTATAGTCTGTAGGCCTTCGAACTCTTACAGAAACGCCCTAATACAATCAAACAAATAAAAAATGTCAGATGGGAAACATCGAGATCATAAATTCATGTTAGTCTTTTCACGCTACACTTGTTTCCATGAAGTCGTATATCTTTGAAATTTTGGTAAAAAAATGCAGCTAGTTTCAAATATTTAGTTATTCAAGACCTACTTTTGGGGAATTAATCAAATTCGGAAGAATAATAGACAGACAAATCCGGAAAATCAAAGTCTCATTCCAACCACTAGATTTCAACGATGGATTAGAAAATATATTTACTTTCTGCGAGTCACAAGCTTATCAGATTAGCATTCTTTTGAATTCAAGCATAGAGTTTTAAAATTATATCCCATTCAAAAACACTCTAGATAACGAAACACGGTGTCATAGTCCAGAGCCTAGGAGAGCTGAAAAAATTTTGATTCGTGTCAAAGATTAGGATTTTCTGAATAGACAAGTGAAGAGAACGTAATTCTCCGGACTAACAGACTCTGAATCATATCAGACATTAATGAGTAAAATGGTATAGCTCAAGCCTAGTTTCATAGACGCCCTAGTTTTAAGTTTTAACCTTGTTGACCAAGTAACAAACTTGAGAATAAACTCATAAAAAGGCATCAACTAAATAGAAATAAATAATTAAAACATCCTACAATAATAAAGAAACAAGAAAGCGACAATTTTGTGCTCATGCAAACGTATACAGAATGTTGCATAGTGTTGACAGACATTATCAGTGCCCCCCTCCCTCTTCCCCACCCAAAAAAAAAAAAAAACCAAAGAAAGAAATTCGTAGAGGCATAATTGTGTTAAACAAGTGGGTGGGCGGGTGGGTGGGTGCTCGCAATTCTTGAACTCAGCTAAACTGTATGGTTTGCAATCTAAAG
>CAIGRN010082186.1:0-17501 GCA_903798345.1 Fraxinus anomala
ATTTCCTATAACACATTCCCACGTTTTTCATTGGAATAAGATTAAGAAACGACCATAAATATCAAGCATAAGGCAATAATTAATCACACCAATAATATAAATTTAAGATTAAAATTCAACAAATACTTAGAATGTGGTTAGATCTATGAAAAATTTAATAAAAGTTAAATCAATCTCAAACAAATTCGTGTTGGAAAAGTCTAAATTCTAGAATTAATAAACAGGGAAAGATCAAATTACATGAATAGAGGGTGTAAAATCTCAAAATCCAATGAGTTCCTTCCTAACTTCACCAAAACAATTAGTTCTCCTTGGAAATCTTGAACAAAAACCATAGAAAAATATGCATGGAGGTGTCCCCCTTTTTTCTAGTACGGTCTAGGATTGAAATATCATGAAAGAAGTTGGTCTCCATAAAAAATTGACGTAAATTAGGAAATTGATGTCTGCATCACAAATTAATACTATGCGACTACATAGGGGATAAGGCTATGCGACCGCAAAGCTTATCCCACTTTCACAATTATTGCATTTTGGTTCTCGAACTCCATTCCTCATTTTGTAACTTATTTATTCACTTCTTCTTCTTCTTCTTCCCATGCTTTATTCCTTAGCCCAATTTGACATCGTCATCTTCATATCTTCATTTTGCCTTTCGAGTCATCTTTTGAATATTTGTAATTTGGTCCCTGAACTTTCATTTCCTTCAATTCGGTGATTTTTCCACTTGTTTTTCCTTATTTCCGCTACATTCATCACGTTGTCCTGTAAAACATAAATTACATAGAATTAAGCTATATTCCAACATATTAATCAACAATTTTTCATGTTTTAACAGTAAAATAAGTGTGTAAAAACGCACTTATCAAACTCCCCCAAGCTTGAACTAGTTTTTTCCTCAAACAAAACTATAACTTAACTCTACATAAAACATAATTTGTCAACCTGCCATGTCTCAAGATTGGAATTCAGTAATCAAACAAATGAACAATTACAACAGTGCAAAAATTAAATCAATCTCTACCTTTTACATGCATAAACAGACATGTGTGGGTATGTGTGTGAAAACTTATGTCAACATATTTAGATCATGATTGGCCCAACACATGACCCATAGTAGTCAAATATATCCTTACTTCGCTCGAGAGATACACCCCCAAACTCATGCTTTTCACTCAATTTTTTTGAGGTGCATCCAAAGTTGAACTTATTCAATTCTATTCCTTATCCTCCCTTAGTTTGGATAAATCTCACTATTATAAGTTCAAACCTCAATAAGTCGAGATTCTCCTATATTTTTTATTTCTTCAACCATTAAGACAAAAATAAATTACTTGCTTCTCTTCAAAAGCGTATTTTATCACCCCAAATGTATGGGGCTCAATGTATTTGTGTATTTTTCTTTTCATTATTCACATTTTTTATTCAAACATCTTCTCATTTGCTTTCTATATAACCCATATAGTGAGTTTTAGGCCGATAACTCCAAAATCAAATGACCATAGGGCATTAGGTTTTAAACCACCCTTACAGGCTTACTCACCCGAGTTATACAGGCTCGAAAATATGCTTTATTTACTCAAAAATTAGTGCAATGCCCCTGTTCTTTTAGACATTCAGTTTCTAAAACTAACATCTAACTTAAAACTTTCATCTCGTCTTCATCTCATTAGTTTTAGACAATCCACACAAGATTATTTTCATGCACGGAATCCCTACTCATCTCAATGTTTCCCTGTAACAGCTCAATCATCTCCAAACTACCCTATAGTTGGATTATGGATCAATACTATAGAGGTTATTCGATTTTACTCACTATGTTCAAGTATTTTCTAAATACTGAACCACATCACTAGCTCAATATGCCAAACATGAGTAACGTGCATAGAAAATATCAAGTTTCACATAAACAGGTTTTGACTAATCTAATACTACACTATTTTCATTATTCATAGTTGATATATATTCCAATAGTCACATCATAGCCGACATAGTTATCAAACCCACACAAGCACACGAAACTAAAGCTATAATATAATGCTAGAAAATAAATTAAAAAATTGAAAATAAATGAATAAAAACTGCAAATTTTTTTAGCACACAAAATCACACGAAAAATTGCAGTAAAATGATGAACGCACACCTCCAAACTTATTTGAAACATTGTCCTCAATGTTTAGATAATCAAAAAATGCAAAATTCAAAAACATGTAAAGAACATGACAAATGTACAATAAGGTAAAGAAAATAGGGCTCGGAGTACTCCACTGATCAGTATGGAGGTGTTTGATGGAAACCGGAGTCGGATGTGCCATCAGCTCATGGTAGAGGGAGTCGTGCGAGTATCTTTCACATCATCTCAGATTGCCGTGTGAGCTTGGCCTTTATGCTCTGAATGTGTAGAGACTATTCCAGCACTTTATCCTCGATGTTACCCAAGCGGTCCCAAGTCTTGTTTTCCCTCAACTGAATCCCATCGACTCTACCCACATAGTTATTTAGTCGTCCATTCAAGACCTCAACCTCTCGTCTCGTAGCCAATGACTCTCTACTAGCAGTGGAAGCAAAGTTCATAGTGTTCAACATATCAGTCCTCACAGTCTAGATATTTATGCCCATAGTACCCATAGCCTGCTGAAGACTCTTGATATCCCGGCTAGAACCTGTCATAGTGGAAAACATTTATCTCGACAACTGTGTATCAATGTCTAGTGGTCTCGATGGTGGTAGTGGTGGTGCCTTAGGTATCTCAGCATCCTTACCCCATTGCCCCTGTACAACCTGCTGTTATCTCAATCACTCCATCTCTTAATTCTCTCTGTGTTTATCCCTAACTCGATCCTGAGCCTCCAAGGTAGAGTATTTTATGATAGGGATGGGTCTTTCGGGAGGCTCCTCAAATGGGATAGTAACGTCCGCACTCTTGCATATCCCACTAATCAAACCTGGAAAAATCAACGAATGATGTCGATCTCCCAGACACCTTGGGAATGAATCTGTTCATAAATAAAGGTGGCCAAGTCAATTTTCTGTCCTCTAACCAAGTGATAGATCAAATCGACCGCCAGATCGTTAAATATCATCCTATGTGAAGTTGGCTCGATGCTATGGCAAATAAATAGCTATAGAATTGCTATGGACGATGTAAAATCAATCTGATGCCATACTGGAGTCTGTAATGACCATGCATTCTCACGCCCAAACAATACTTCCCCGACCATGTTCCACGAGAAGTCTCCAGGAATGGGAACTATATTATCTCATGATAATTGGTAGTAATCATGTATTATCTCGGATGTAAACATGATCCATTTGTCCCTTACCCACGTCTGATGTAGATACTTGGATCCTGAAGTGTCTATCTCACTGTTGAAGTTCTCATAAAATTGGTGAACAAGGCCTTCATATACCGGGTGAGGTCTTTCAACCACTTTATCCCAACCATAGTTTTGTATCAAAGTCATGATATCAAATTTGGGAAAGTCTTCAAGTCTGACTGGCTGTTCTAGAAGCAGTGCCCAGTGGCTAATAACATCGGAGTATCGTGTGGAGGCCTCTTGAGCCAAGAATCTCCGTATTCCTCATTCAGGTCTTCTTGTTTGTGCAGTACTTGAAGTAGAAGCCATTTTTTCCTTTCCTTTTAGGAGGCATTCTGTAAACACAACAATAATTAAAACATGTAAGTTAACTGTGATGCATAAATGAATACCATAGTACTTGGAGATAATAGATGGAACATGAGCATCAAAACCTCCTAAACTTATGTCACAAGCAAAGAATTCACGTAGTATACCAAACAAAGCATGATGCAATGTTATGATGCCATGCTTAACAAAATGTGTAATGAGACATGGGTATTGTCATAAAGATTCAAAATGTAGAGCATAAACTCGATATCCACTCAAACAAAGAAAATTTTGCATTTAGAATCATGTTCGACCAAGCAAGTTCTCCCCCAGACACCATTGAGAAAAGTTGAAATTTTCCCTAGCAATCTCTGGGCATATGAAAGAGTGTGCATTAGTCTAACACATGTTCAAATGTGAGGTCAAATGGACTTCGTTTGAGTTAGAAAACGGAGGGATGACATGAGTGAGTGACGTGAAGTGACTTTTACCTACTCATGTCATGGCTATGTGTGAAAATTTGGGTGTTGGTGTTTCCAAGATTCAACATCAATTTTCTCCTAGGCATTTTATCGAACAATTTGAAAGCTCTTGAATTTTTTTAATAAAAGTTCAAAAACATTAGTGTTAATCAAGCCCAATTTTTTTCTCAATTCAACTCATAATCCAACACTCCATCACTACCTAATTCCCCTACTCCTTTTTAATCATCCAATCTCATTCCCAAAGCACAATTAGATCCTGCATAAAAAGGGGGCAAAAAGAAGATAACATACCTTGAGAGATTCGTAGATGTTGGAGAATGCAAGAATCGAGGTTGAACACTCGATATGTGCATATGCCGTGAGTGAGGGGTGAAATCAAAGATTGGTCGCGTTCGTGTGCTCGAAGGTGAGGAAATAGGTGCGTGAGTTGTGTCGGTAGTGTGGGGTTTATTTTGTTTAAAAACCAATTTTTGGGCCTTCACTTTACCTCTATGCGACCGCATACAAGGAAATGTTGTAGTTGTATAGAGTTATAATTCAGGGCCAGTGCAAGCCCTGAATTAGGTAATACAACCGCATTTCTGGGAAGTCCAGGAAGAGAAATTTTTCCAGTTTCAACCATTTTCCACGTTCGACCATTCAAGATCCCCGAGGCCTCGATTTTCATGCCAACAAGTTCCAATGCATGTAATGAGGATATACAACTTGGAAAAATTTTAAAACATGCTTAACTCTTCGAAAACTCATTTTTCGTTAATTCTCAATAAAAACCTGATGTTTACTGTCCAATGCAACCCGGCTTCCCAACGCCCCATCAAAGCACATTTTAAACCACAGGAAGTGTGTGGATGCCATGAATTTGGTTCCAAAAATATTTTTAAACTTAAAAACACATGTTGATCCTAGAAAGCTCAAAATTGATCGTTTTGCCTCAAAATACATGACTTTCACCCCGAATCAACTAAGTACCATTCCAACCCTTCCCCCCAAAACACACTTAGGCTTTATTTTTTTTTTTTGGAAAATTCCATGATGACTTATGAAATTCACAACAAACTATGCAACTCTCTCCAAACTAAATCAGATATTGTTCTCAATGTCTAAACATGCCTACCAAAAGGAAAATGAAGAGTATCACCTGAATAATGGAGTAAATCAACATAAGGTCGGAACAATGGTTAACTTGAAAATTACTCAATTGAAAAAAAAAATGAAACAAGAAACGAAAAGAAACCTAAAAAAAAACTAATATACAAAAAGGAAAAGTGAAAAATATACCAGAGGAATGTCAAGGATAGTAAACAGGGTCTGCAAGAGGAATTTCTTCCAATGCAGGCACATGTTGTCCATAAACGATCTTAAGACGATGCACATTCACTTTAAATACCCTACCATTATTAGGATCCTCAATTTCAATGACTCAATTTTCAAAAACTTGTTTCACCACAAAAGGGCCAGTCCACCTAGATTGAAGTTTTCCTGGGTGCTTGAAAAGTCTAAATCATCGTTTTCTCCAAGATTTTTTTAATTTTCCTATTAGCCAATTCTACATATCTACTAGTTTGGGGGTGATAAGCAGTAGAAATTTTATGAATAACCCCATACTTTTTCATGAGTGCTTCGAATGAATGGTTGCAAAAGTGTGTGCCTCTATCACTAATAAATAACATGTGGTGTGCAAAATCAAGACAAAAAATTTTCTTTTGGAAATTTAACAAATTGATGTTTCTACCCATTTAGACACGTAATCAACTGCCACAATGATGTACAAATAACCAAAAGAGGGTGGAAAATGTCCTATAAAATCAATTTCTTAACAGTTCAATTACCAAAATGGAATTTAGGGACATCATGTTACGCAGGGACAAAGCACCTAATTTTTGGCATCTTTCACAAGATCTATAGTAATCATTGGTGTCCTTAAATAAAGTAGGCCAGTAGAAACCACATTGTAAAATTTTTGCAGCAGTCCTTTTTTTATAGAAAAGTGGCCTCCACATGCTTGGGTATGACAAAAATTTAGCACACTAGGTATCTCCTCATCAGGGACACAACGTCTTAAAATTTGTTCGGGACGGTATTTAAATAGACATGGATCATCCCAATAAAAATTACGTAGCTCAACCAAGAACTTCCTCTTGTCCTGTGTCTTCTACTCTTTAGGAATCTCACCTACAGCTAAATAGTTCACAATGTGAGCAAACCATGGTAGAGAAGAGACAGAATACAAATTCTCATCTAAAAATTCACCTTTAATTGGCAATGTAATTGTGTTGTCCTCGAAAGTTAGACTTGATAGATGGTCGGCCTCCCATTCTCCACTCCCTTCTTATCTTTAATGATGATGTCAAATTCTTGCAAAAGTAAGATTCACCGTATTAATCATGCGTTAGCATCCTTCTTGGTAAGAAAGTACTTAACGGTTGCATGATCTATGAAGATTGTAATGGAAGAGTCAATCAAATAAGATCGAAACTTATCAACTGCAAAAACTACAGCTAGTAACTCTTTTTCAATAGTGGAATAGTTCATTTGAGCACTGTTAAGAGTTCTAATAGCATAATAAATCACAAAAGGCTTACCTTCTCTGCATTGCCCAAGAACCGCACCTACCGCTTAATCACTAGCATCATACATGATTTTAAATAGTACTATCCAACCAGGTGGTTGTATGATGGGTGTTGAAGAGAGTTCGTCAATCAGTGTTTTAAATGCATCTTGACATTCAGGAGTCCATTCAAAATAGGCATATTTATTTAGAAGGTCACACAATGGTCTAGAGATAGATGAAAAGTTTTATATAAACCTTCTATAAAAATATGCATGGCCTAAAACTGATCTTACATCTTTTATTAGGTACAAGCAATTTAGGGATTAGTTCAATTTTAGACTTATTAACATCTATCCCCCTAGAAGAAATTGCATGCCCTAAGACAATTTTTGAAAGCATCATGAAGTGACACTTTTTCCAATTTAAAACTAACCATTTTTCCTCACATCGTTTCAAAACTCTCTTCAAATTTAACAGGCATGTATCAAAAGAAGTTCCAAACACATTCAAGTCATCCATGAACACTTCCATGCAATTATCTACCATGTCACTAAATATACTAGTCATGCATCTTTGGAATGTGGCAGAAGCATTACAAAGTCCAAATGGCATCCTACGAAATGCATAAGTGCCAAAGGGACAAGTAAATGTGGTCTTTTTCTGGTCCTCTAATGTAATTTCAATTTGATAATAACCAAAGCATCCATAAAAAAAGTAAAAAGGATGGTCAACCACACGCTCCAAAATTTGATCTAGAAAGGGGAAGGGAAAGTGACCCTTATGGGTGGCAGCATTTTATTTCCCATAATCTATGCACATGTGACAACCGTCATTGTTTTTGTGGGAACCATTTCAACTAATTCATTTTTTCACTATCGTGACTCCTGACTTTTTAGGAACTACCTGTGTAGAATTAACCAATTTACTATCCACGATAGGGTAAATGATACCTGCATCTAACAATTTAAGCACCTCATTTTTCACTAGATCTTTCATTGTGGGGTTTAGTCTCGTTGTAGGTCTCTCTTGGGAGTAGTTCTTTATTATAAGTAAAATCTCATTNTTAGGAACTACCTGTGTAGAATTAACCAATTTACTATCCACGATAGGGTAAATGATACCTGCATCTAACATTTTAAGCACCTCATTTTTCACTAGATCTTTCATTGTGGGGTTTAGTCTCGTTGTAGGTCTCTCTTGGGAGTAGTTCTTTATTATAAGTAAAATCTCATTGTCTCTGCAGAATTCATTTCAACATAATTCATATTATGTCATGAACTCGTATAACATTCTGCAATTGTCCTTCTATTATTGAAAAGAGTAAAAAACATTTTTGATTTGTTGTTTCTAGTGATATAACTGCAACTATTACAAGGAGGGATCGTTGTATTTTGGAAAACAATTGTCATTCCATAGTGGGCACGTGTGCAGAAAAATCGTCTTAAGTACATAGTTCAACTCTTTCTTTCATTTAATCTTCGATCTTATTTCCTTCAGATTTAAAGTAAGCCCCGAGTGAGTTTTTCTTGTCATAATATATAAAAGAATATCAAAACAATCTTTTCTAACATTCTTAGACAAATTTTTTATCATCCTATATTTTTTTATATGTTAATTTTTTTTATTGCAGTTAAATTGAAACTTATTTTCAATTTAATATTTCTACTCACGGTTTTCCCATGCTCATTTTCTTCAGGTCGCTGGTTGAATACTGTTCATCCAACTTCTATTTGACAAGGAGAAAAGTCGAAAAAAAAAATCAATGGTATTGATTTTAAAAGATGACACCAGAAAATGTTGTTATATCTCACAACTCTAAAGTTTGTTAAGTTCTTAAATGAAGACACCTGTGCAAGAAGGGAAAATAACAAGACATTGCTAATTGCTTTGGATGCATGAAAATTTTATGATTTTTATGTAAGAACTATATTTAAATGGGATGGAAAATAAGCTATACAATATGTATAATACCAAAAAACCTACAGAATTATGGAAGTCCTTGGAAAAAAAAGTACAAGAGTGAAGACAACAATACAAAGAAGTTAATTGTTGAAAAATTCTTAAATTACAATATGGTAGATTCTAAAACAGTGATTACTCAGGTACAAGAACCACATGTTATTTTTCTTGATACTCATGCAGAAATATATTTAGCAACGAAACCTTTCAAGTGGTGTAATTATTGAAAAACTACCTTTAATGTGAACAAAATTAAAAATTATCTCGAACACAAGTAGGAGTGGACACGATTACCAATGTGAATCTTAGAAATAGAATCATCGGTTCTATATCTAACTATAGAACCAAACTGAAATCCAATCAACAGATTTTTGTTCAGTCCGGTTCGATTCTTTATATTAAAAATTTATAAAAACAAAGTATGAAACTACCTATCAGATTAAAAATGGATAAAAATAGAGTTGAAACGACTTATCATTTTTGTGATCTAATAATATAAAATCAATTAAATTAGGCAACAGAAAATATACACTTCAAGGCTCAAGATCAATTAATTGGGACAAAATGATAATTATTAAACACAATATAAACCGTAAAATCTTGATAAAATTATTTCTTAAAAAAAATCATTCAACAATATATATTTAAGAACACGTGTAGTATTTATAACCACATTATTTTCAATAATCTTCAAGGAGAAGATCTTGATTCTGATAATCGACCACTTCGAAAATAATGAGAAATTTAAGTTCTTATGAAAGATAGAACTAAAATTACACTTTCTCCTATTGAAGTTGCATTAAAGCTATGAAGTTTTGTAAAATATTTATAAAATTATTTAAATTTAAATGTTGATTACCTATTATGTTTTACTGTAAAAGAAGAAGAAGCATATGAAAAGTGAAATTTTGGCGTGAGATAATGTTATGGTCTAGTGTTCAAACATCTGGTGCATATTTGCACAATACACCAGCAAAAAGAGAAATTAGATATAACTGAGTTCACTATTGATTCTTAAGACAGTACAAGAACCGAATCGATATCGATCGGTTCTCAATGCATGGTCACAAAATCGATCCATTTAACAAATGAATCGGACCTAAATCGACCGATTCTATTCAATTCCGGTCATGTTCCACCGATTTCGAAAAAAATTGCATATCCCTAACATAAGTGCAATGATATGAATATTGAAGAATTTATTGTTCGATTGAGGATTGAAAAAGACAACAGGAAGTCTGACGAGAACTTGAAAACAACTTTTATCTGCAAAGACTAATGTGATGAAACTAATTCAACGAACAGAAAAAGTAAACATCCTAGAAACTCTTCTGAGTAGGGTAATAACAAGATTGTATAGAAACTCAATGGCCTAGAACATCGCTAAAATGAATGTCGAAAACATAATAAACATCTAAGTAAATGCCAATGAATAAGATGTGTTATCTAATGGAATATCGATATGAACTTGTGTGTTTTTATTTCATAATGTAATAATGTTGGAAATCCAAGGGAATGAGAGTTGGACAATGGTGCTACTCACCACATTTATGGTGATAAGACAATTTTCTTTTCCCATGACATACAACTAAATTCATAGTTGGGAGAATAACATAACCTAGTGGTGAACCTTTAATTTCAATTTTCAAGATTCTTGTATTTAATTGTTTCATGGGTTGATTTTTTATTTTAACCTTTAATGCTTTGAACTAATTGGTCATTATTTACGTAATTTGTGAATTTATAAATAATCGAGAGGTAAGTTATAAATTTAGACTACGTAGTAAAATTCGACAATTAGATAAAAGGTAGAGATAAACTTTTATATAGTTGTGGTCATTAATTAAATTTCCAGATGATTTAATACATTTAGTTGATGTTTATTCTAATTCATCTAAAGATATTGTGAATTGACTAGGCTAGATATGATTGATTTGAACTCGAGAGACATAAATTAATTAAGTTCGCGAATTCAACTTAATACAAGTTCAAAAATCAGAGATGAGAGTAAATGTGATAACTACAGTGAATTAGTGAGTCGTAACACTCTTTATTCATACTTACAAATTTTAGTTTGATTTAATTGTGCTAGTTAAAATTTCTTTTGTAGAATTACAATAGTTAAAAACTTAATTAAATCACTTTAATTGTTTTTATTCAAATAGGAGTGTGAATAGTTTAACTAATATTTAGCCTTTGTTTGAGCCTCATTTTTATGCTAAAATATATTTTATAATAGTGATTTTTTGGAGAATATGTTGTTAAAAAGTAAGGAAAATTTTTGGATTTATGTGCAAATTATTTTATTAGTAAAATGTGGTTGAAAATGAGTATGGAAAAAATGAGTTATTAAATAATGAAGCTCAAACAAGGGCTTACATAGACAGTCCACGTGAGAACAATAATTCAGAATCTTATGTCCGCTTTATTAATTGTTAACGATATCGTATACTTACGATATAAATAACACAACATTACAATGGTCGCTAGTGGTTGTCAAAAAAGGAGGGGCAAGTAGCATGACATGGCAAATAAGTCCTTAAGATGTAGCATGGACCCACGTACTAGATGAGACCAAGTCGAGCCATTCTCTTGATGGTTACGTGACTCGATGGTAGGATCCCCTCTCGCAGGTCTAGCGAGGTGAGAGATGAGGTGTGTTTTGTTGTAGCTACATAATTGGATCTTTGTTTGCCGAGATTGGCGCTACTTGTTCGTTATCGTCATGGGCTTGTCTCTCTTATCGAGGAACTCCAATTAAGAGCTTGTTTGTCTCCCATTATTGGGAGAAGAATGGAGTTTTGAATAGTATTTTTTGGAGAATGTGTGGTTAAAATTTAAAGTAACTTTATTGATTTGTGTGTAGAATATTTTATTAGATGAATGTGTGGCGGAGAATCTTACTGTAGCAAACAGGGTTTAGATTAATGGTAGACAAATAGGGGCTAATGCTGGTTCACAAATTCAGTATCATGAAAACTGATATGAGGATTTACACTTTTTTACCATGATAGGTCAGGTGTGCATCCGGAGTTGATATGCAAGTTTTGTTTTAGTTCCACTAATGGCTCGTTTGGTATGATTTTTGAAAAGTCAAAAGGAATTCTTGATATCCAAAAGCTGCTTTAGAATCCGTATGACTAATTTTATAAGAGTGTTTCTTGTAGTTAGAAGAGTTTTTAGAGCATGTTGGTTAAATGTGGTTTCTTCTTAAAGCACTTTCGGAATATTAAGCTCTTGTAAAAATTAGTTTTCAAACAAAAATTATAGTTACTTCATCCAAAAGCTCTTTTGCAGGAAGCAAAAGTAAAAGTCATGACAAACGGGCTCTAAAACTCCCATTATCGTGGCTGTTAAATCACTAAAACGGTGCTAATTAAATTTTGCAACATAATTCTCAAGATGGATTTCAAGTTCCATTAATTATGATCGCAATTCCGTCTGGTACCTATCAGAACTTCTTGACAAATCTTAATATTCTTCGTGGATAGAATCCTTTATTTTGCAATCTTAAATACATTTTTTATGAATGGTGTCTGATTTCTGTTGCTAATGTCCCATTCTATCAACATTGAACAATGCCAAGCTCATTTGTTACCCGTTCGTTTGAGCAGGACAAATATTATGATTGATTTCTCGTTGTCAGGGTCTAAGAAATGGGACGACTCTTCAAGTTTGTTAGCATAACGCTCGAACAATTCGTCCATGATTCCACTTCCCAATTGATTGACCAGCAATCCCTCAAAGACAGCCCTGAGATATGAGGCGCGCTCTTTTGCACTGCGTAAACTGTGTTTACCAGGGTTGTTCAATATCTCCATTCTTTCTATACTGAAATTATTGTTTCTTTCGATTATGACCTTCAATTCATTTGGGATTGTGAAGTACAAAGGAAAGTTGAACGAATCTACTTTCGCTTTGCTAAGTCGTCCCTGCAATAAAAATAACTTTGATTAGAACTATAAAACTGGCATTCAATGTGAGGATAGTCTTTACTTTATATGTTGCACATCTCATCTGTAAATAAGGATTCCATGATCCAGAATCCATATTAAATTCCATTCTCTTAAACTAGTTTGCTTCTTTAATTAAATGAATGAAATATCCTTACCTCGTTAGCCATGTCCATGAGGCAAGATCCCAAGAGAGCCATCTCTGTCGGGGTAGTGTACGTAGTCTCAGAGTGGTCGAAAGTTTGGACAGCAGGAACAAGAAGGGCCATTAGCCCTCCACTCACCACCTCGATTGCCCTTGCATTCAAGAAAGATGTAATGTCCTTTTCATATTGATTCGAATAGGCATCGAAAACTTCCTTTTTAGCACCCATATAATGTACTTTTCCTTCGTTCCATGCACGAGATGTGCTATCTTGTACTGCTTTGGGCACCTCCGACAGCCAGTTTAGTGCACATGATGAATAAGCAAAATGAAGGGAACCCTTGGGTAATAGGCGATCGTGAAAGGGACCGGGCACTCCAGCTGCAGAGTACTGTCTCCCGGGTGGAAGTGAAGCAAAAAGGGTGTTAAAATCGTTCATCGCTTGATCATTAAAAAACACTTGATAATCTTGGATCTCAAACTTCCGTCTCTCTCTTTCAATTTTTTTCTCAATGGCTTCGATAATGATTCGAATGGCAGGGAATGAATTGTGTCCTGTGGAGCAGCCGAATTCCGCAATGCTAAAGTGGTATTGGCTAGTCGAAGACAATTGTTCAATATCAAGTTTCGTGGTAATCTCTTCTTGGATGATTGGTTTTGCTACATCTATTACTCCTCTCTGTGCAAACGCAAAAACCTGATTATTCTGCAGAATTTATAGCACATAAACCAAAAATCAAGAAGGTACAAATAGGTAGGTAGGTACCTGATAGGATGAGTTTTGGGCATAGCTATGAGGTCCATCTCCCCCATTCATGGCATAGAGCCCTTCCACAGGCTTATGCAGCACAGTGAATGTAGCCCGGAGGCGAAGCTCCTCGTTGTTATGGGCTACTTGCATAGATTCCTGTGCGGGGCTCAACGTCATTCGAGTTGACATCCACCGAGGTCGTCCTACGGACACCGAGCAAGATCCATAGCAATTCAGCATAGCATATGATTGAGACATGACCCCTCTCTCTATATACTTTGCAATCCCCACATTGGGAAGATTGTAAGCATCTGTATTTATACTCAGATCATATTAGAATACAAACAAGGTCAACATTCTCACAGCCGCCGCAGCCTGTTTGCATTATTGATTTCTTATGGCAATTCATTTAATAATTGCAACTAGCTTATGACTGTTCAATTTATTCAAGCTCTTCCAACTAGCGTATTACTTATGCTGGGTTAAAACTGTATACTCGGCTGCTAAGCTACCTTGTAAGGGCCCAACTAAATTTTTTACACATTAATTCTTGTTACCAAATGAAAAAAAGGCAATTCCAAACATGATGCCGTTTAAAGCAAATGCAGACAACAGATCTCAACTCGTTTTATACTAATGGGAGTAGTAACAAGAAGAATAGGAAAAGGTAAAGAGCAAATTGATGTTAAGACTACATAAAGAGTGATAACGGCGTACACAAGTTTCTAAACTGCTATTTTAACCCCCGCCCCCCACACAAAAAAAAAAAGTTCGAAAATATTAATAATACTATTACTTGAACATGATTTTTGTTATGATTAGAGAAAAAATTTAGTTGTTACCGCACTTGAACAACGTCACACACATCAAACCAAAGTCACATAACGTTTTAACTGAACATAACTATACAATGTGCTAATGAAACGTTGTTCAAAGGAAACAATCCTGGTACGATATGTACGATGCAAAGGACAAGTTCAAAAGATAAATAACAAAATAATTGTTGTGAAAGAAATGGAAGGCTATATCATAATTGATATGAGATAGTTGAAACACAGTTATAGGTTGTGAGATCACGCTACATTATTGTAGATTTTATTGCTCTTAATTAATTAATTAATTATATAAGTTGGTGGAGAAGGAGAACAATTTTTATTGAAATAATGTAGTTGAATGTTATTTTAATTTCCATCAATTAGTTGTATAAATCTGATATCCTATCTAAAGCCTTTTATACACACAAATTTTCTACACACTACTCTCCATGTACATTGAAATGCTATTGAATTTTACTACAAAAATATATCGAAGAAATGGTGTTTTATAGTGATTTGGATTTCACCTATATTTCGTAATTGTTATATTCACACAATGTTTTAATACTATAAGGGACAAGCACGGGCGAAACTAGAATTAGATTTTAGAGTGTGCTAAAATTTAGAATTAGGTAGGATAATGACTTTCGGGTGGGTTAAATCTTTTTCGGTCTTGTAAACCAAATTTTACTCTACGATGCAGCTTAATTAGCCTCTACATGATGTTTCCTATTGCACCAATTCCTTAAATTTATAAAATGAAGATAAGGTTAGAAAAGATCAAGACCTGGCTCAAGTGGCAAAGGTAAAGTCTTACTATGTCATTCGAGTGTTGATAATTTTAAGCATTAAGGTAGACAATTTGAATATTCTTAAAGCATCAGCCTAGTTTTCATTGTAGATGAAATTGAGTTTTTATCATTTATTTAAAAGTGATTTGGGAGCTCTTTATAGAAGACGTTGACATGATAATAATCTATAATTTGGTAAATTATAATATAACATATTCGTAATAAAGTAATATTTGATCGAAGGTAGAGCCAATACTTGGAGGTGTTTTCATCATAGAGATTGTATCAGCTTCGATAGTATTGTTTGGAGATCACCTAAGATAGTTCCCTTAAAGAGTAATCTATTTTATGATTTGAATAATTTTTTTTTTTTTTTTATCGTCTATGCTTTTTAAAGGAACTAGTTTATAAATTTTGAATATCATCTTAATTAATTGATGCTAAATATAGCCTCCCGACTTGACCAAGTTTACCATTTCTGGAAAAAAAAAAAAAAAAACAAAAAGTATATAAAAATTAGGTCAAACAAATACTTAGAAATTTGACTTAGATGCACATTGGTCGCTCAACTTTAATTTATTTCAAATTCATCATTAAACTTTACAAAATGTTAGTTCGGGATCTATTTTCTAACAGAAACTCTCACGTGACCCAACGTTTGATGACTGGCACATGGACACATAGGATTTATGTTATAAGTAGATCCCACCCCCGGGACATAACTCAGTAGTGCAAAAAATAAGAGTGAGGTAGTCTCAACTGAGCTGACAGCTACAGTGTGGGGGTTCGATTCCTGCCTCTTACAAGGTATGAAATTAGACTTTTTTGTGGGTACCACTATGACATCTCTTGTACCCTAACATGTTGAGGCACATCCCGCGATTTACCTCCTCCACAATGTTCTAGAGCGGAGCTGTGGGGGACCCTCAAGGTTGGGGTTCAACCTTATGTTATAAGTAGATCCCAAACCATGTAGTCATCTAACTAAGATATTTTATTAAGTTCAACGACGGTTCTAAAACAAATTAATTTCAATTGGTTGGCCAATGTGACACTGAGTACTAATTTGCCATTATTGAAATTTATCTGATATTAATATGAAATTCTTTATATTATATTGAAGAAACATATTTTCTTGTTTTTGGAACGCTCTAAAATTCGGTGTCTAAATTAATAGTTAAATCAAATGATAAAATTAATTCAAAGTCAAATCTTATATGATGTTACGACATAGAAAATTCATGTTCTGACCATGAACAGTCTTGCCACAAGTTGCAACTTGCAGTTATCAAATCTTCATTAGCCATGTACATATTGAAAATTAATTTTTCTGTTCAACTGTATTATACGTATAAATCCAAACATTAAAATAAATTCCAAGTTCGTTGATCCAAAAGGTTTTATAATTTAGGATCAATATGCACTGAATAATTAATAAATCAAATGGACATTCCTTAAAGAACTTATTTATTTATTTATTTAATGATTGTTGGTCTCCTTCCACTTCAAAGCATGATGTTGAACTTGAACCTTTAACTTTCTTAAAATGAATCTCAAGGATGTGTGTGTGTGTGTGAACAATTACATCCACTATATGGACCATTTCATTATTTTATGATTTTAATTGGTTCTTTTACTAAATATAATAAATGTCCACTTACTTTTCACTATGAATATGCTAAATTACTTGTTTAAATTATAAAATTACGAGTTCATTTATTTGATTACTTAATCAAGACAATTTATCTTCATAATGATAATTAACATATTGGCCAGTTGAATTGTGTTGTACATATTTACCAATTGAGTTGAGTGCACACGGGGGTTGTCAAGAGACCCAGCGGGCCCTCTCCAGCCCATGAAATTGGGAGGCCAACTTGTAAAAAGAGTGACCAGGCCTTTGACCAGCCTTGGCCCATTGCTATCCCTAAGTGCACAAAACAAAGATGAGTAAGACAACTTATGGGAGGGAGGGAGGAAGACCTTGGGTCAAAACGAGCAAAGCCCCGTCTACTGCCTACTTTCTTTTCAAACAATTTGGAATCGGTATAGAGAGCTGATCGCTGAAAAATAGATGAAATTGGGACAGCCAGTCGAGGAGCTATTGCTTCTATTTCAAAACTTCTCCATATAATACATATGGATAATCAAAAAATCTATTATACTCGATACTCGCGAATCCCACCCCAAAACAGGGCGAGAATTCCTTGCCTAGTTTGATACCCAAGGCAAGGGTCGTTGCCTCGAGACAAGGACGAGGCGAGACGAGTACGAAAAACATGATCCCCACCCCTTTTAAAGTTCATTTCAAAATACAAGGTTTTTATGAATGGAAGCATCATCATTTCCCAAGTAAACATGGATTTTTCTACAATTTGAAATAAAAAGTTACAATTTTCACCAACTAAAAAAAAAAAAAAAAAAA
>CAIGRN010082186.1:17683-36268 GCA_903798345.1 Fraxinus anomala
AAAAAAAAAAAAAAAAAAACAAATGGGACAGAAAACCAGGCAAAGGACCTGCCCTGTCCTGCACCTGCCTTAAACGGGTATGAAAGCAGGGCAAGAAGACAAAAACCCGATGGACCACGGGACGAGAATGGCTGCCCCTACCCCTATCTATTATTGAAATATAAAAAGTCAATACAAACTTAGTATGAATAATACAAGAAACCGTAACTCCAATCCCTGACAGTCAATTGTTTTCCGAAACCTTCTAGTATAACAGAATACAATAACCCTTCCCTCACAAGTTGAGCCATCGGATGGGATGAAAAATATTTATATCCACATATTTCACCACATAACCAAATCTATTTACATAATACAATAACCCTTTCCTGTTATGGGATTTCCTTTCCTTTACATGTTTTCCACCCATGCCTCTATTTTGAACAAGAATTGAAGAGCTTCTCATGGCTTATTTTGTGCATAGAATGATGTTTGAACAGCGTGCTGGTTTGACAAAGTTTTCCCATTCACGAGCACTTGTTCTAAGAAATCAACACGTACTGATTTGAACTTATAGCACTGAACCCAAATACAAAAGGAGAATTTTATGAACAAGTAAAGAACAAACATTACCTAATAGTGCACGACGTAAAATAAAACGTAAATGCTATATGCAAATCCAGGAATGTACCTTTCCTTTCCAGGAAAAGTCAACAGACTTGTAAAAAGGCTCCAACAGTGTAACTTGATCTCCTTCTTTAATCTGTATCAATTGGATAAATCGTTAGATACACTGCTGCAGGTACTGGCAACTATAACACTAATTTTAATAAATTAAGAAAAGTTTGAAGAGGCTTTGACAGATTGTCAAGAAGCTAACTTACCGCATCATTGTGTATCCGATAAACTGATAGGACATAGCATAGGGAGAGAGATGCAGAGGCTAACCATGAAATTTACAATTTCTTGGATCAATAATACACAAGTTCAGAGTAATTTACCAAAGTAAATGGTGCAAAGGCTAATGGGAGTGGGAGTGGGAGTGGGACCTGTGAGCTGAGAGAAAGTGGACTTACAATGGTGCTACATTCTTGTGCTTAACAAAGAATAGAACTTTTCCTACAATTGCAACTGCTTTATTCAGCCCTTCCAGTAGACAATCTATAGTGGCTGTTCTGTATGCAGGATGCACTAGCACAGATAAAACGGGCTTTGAACTCAGATGGCAGCCTCACACTTCAAACCAATTTCTAGCAATCTAAAGATGTGGGATGAGTCAAAAGTGCTTACAGTTGAAGTTTGCAAGCGATGATGTCAAGGAAGCTAGTCGTTTTGCCTTGGTCTGCCCCTGTCAACCAAGATCATATCAAAACTAGCAGGCAATATTTGTAACCCATGAAAATCCTACTAAATCTGCTAAAATATAGAGATTCAACCCCATCAATATTTCCATCTCAAGATTCAAGTTAATAAATTTTTGAAGTCCAGAAAATGATGTAGGTATTTCATATCATATAGTTCTTGCAAGCTGTCAAAATTCATGAATAGGTACCAATACAAAAGATTGAAGATAAATGAGAAAACATAAATTTTGGGAACAAGGCTTTGTTCATTGTTTCAAAATAACAAATAGGGACTGGTAGTCAATCTCAATAAAAGATACAGAAGGCCTTTCTCTTATCTCTCTGTGTTTAAAGAAATTCTTGAAGAGATTATGAATTTCTTTTCTATAAAGCATTTGTTTCAAAATAACAAATAGGGACTAGTAGCCAATCTCAATAAAAGATATAGAAGGCCTCTCTTATCTTCTTGTGTTTAAAGCAATTCTTGAAGAGACTATGAATTTCTTTTCTAAGCATGAGACATGCACTCAGGATAATGCCAGAGCAATTTTTGTCTTCATAATGCATTTGAAATAAAATACATTTCAATTTTCAGCGGATAATTCAATATTATATTTTTCTGTCCAGTTAAAGCACCCCACCCTCTCCCTTCACTGCAGACCAATGACCGCACTTACAATTCGCACATCCCATTTCCCATATTGCCATTGCTAGGCATTCCATAGAGGAATGAGTTTTGGTATTCCCCCACTGAAGGAAATAGATGAATGCATGCAATTTCTTTCTTCAAATGACAAACTGGATCTCTAGAAGGTGGAGTGTAATTTTAGACCTCACTCACTCTCACTAATACACTCAAAACCCTTATCTCATATATACATTCTTCATCTATCTTCATCCACAAAATGACCCCAAATTCTGTTTAAAGCACTATTCCTAACTCATCAACTCCACTTTCCACTACAGACAAGGAACATATTTCCAACTGCCTATCTGATTCCCATATCATCACCAGCTTCCTAATCTTCAGATGGATTTCACCACTTGGAGAAATTTTATGGATGCATATGGGAAAAAATTCGCCTGATAATCTTGGTCTTTATGATAATGTAAAATATAAATAATCCAGGTCTGAAGACCAGAGAAGAAGAAATGGTGGAAATAAGCTACTGGGTTTTTCAGTCATCTGATTGCTCTGAGAATATTCCCAGCCAGATTAAAGAAGAGCCTCATTCTTCTATTTATCAGTTCATAGAAATAAGATGTCTATTTTGTTAAATTGAATGACAAGTGGGTGAAAATGGCACCAATTTCCAGATTTTTCTTTTTTATGATCCTTTTTGTTACAATCTTTGATATATCAGCAAAATAGGGTTAAAAACTTGGCATTTATGTCAGAATGACTGCATAAGGGACCTCCACAGATTCTAGTTTGCATGCAGGCGAATGCCACAGATTCTAGTCTGCTAATTAACACAATGGCCACATATATAACTTACAGAAAGCAAACTTTCTATTTTGTCAAGCAGGTGAACCATCTTCTGAACCTCCTCCGTGGCATTGAGACCAGGATCCTTTAATGCAGCTGCTTCAAATCCACTTAGGGCTCTCTCATAATTCTCTAGATATTTGTTTACCTGAGTAGATATTTAACAACCTACACTGAAAACGCATGATAGAAACTGCAAATTTTTTTATTTATTTTATTTATTTATTTATTTTTTTTGGCTTGGGGTAGGGGGCATATTAGAGATGCCAATGATATCGAAAAAGTACCACAGAAACAAAAAGATTGGATAAGACCCTAACAGACAAATATATAGTTTCCGATAGTTAAGCTTATAGAAGAACAGCTAAACCATTGAACAGGTACTGAGAGTAGGCACAAATAGACCACATAGTTAGGGTTATCATGTAACATATCACAAGGATTTAACAATCTTATAGAAAATGGAACCAAGAGATAGTTCAATAACAAACAACAATTTACAGAAATTCAACATAGAGCAGAAAAAGTATAGAAAAGGAAAGGGCAGATCTAACCATGATGTAATCTCTGAAAATTTGGAATACAACCACCATTAGAACAGGTAAAATTTTCAGTATCTCGGAATCAGCACCAGAAAAGGTAGTAAGCTTAATGCATCCTTTACATTGTAAACTTCATAAGCTATGTCTGTAATTTTCAATTTTTTCATATACCCCATAAACTTCATGTTAAAAATCACCAACTCATCAAAGCTTTCTTCATATTGCATAGCCTTTCCTTCGCTATAATTAATGGCGAGTGAAGGATTTCATATGCCTTTCTCAGAAACAAGAAAACAAATAACGACAAATTAAATCTTAAATCCAATAAATTCGGGATAGGCTATATGAACCCTCGATCCCGCCACTCTATTTGGCCCATTGATATAATATTGCTGGAATGTGTAAATCACAAAGAATCTACCTCTCTCTATTATATTGGGAATTTGGGATATCTCGTGTGTAAATGGAACACCTCTAGCTAGACAAAATACGTGTGAGAACCACCTAAGTCGTGCTTCATTCATTTATCGTCAATTGGTGCCTACTCAAAGTCGCGTACATTCTCATTTCTTATCTTACCCATCTCTAGTACATCACATATCTATCTTAATATGCTCATTTCTACAACATTTATCTTATGGACATTTTATTTATATCCACCCAATATTCATTACTATAAAGCAGAGAAGGCCTAATAACTTTCTGTAGAAACGGAAATCACTATGCTTGTTTATAGCTTTGATATAGGAAATAGGAGGTCTTGGTTGTCGGTCATGGAAATGGAGGTAGATTGAGATCTGTTGGTGTTGCATTATTAATGGAAAGAAGGGAAAACAAAAACAGAAAAAGGATCAATTATTCTTTAGCAGCTATGGTGCAACTTTCGTGTTACCAAACCGTGTTAAGAGTATCATGTGAGTCCTTAACAAAAATCGTATATCCATCTTTTTTTTTTTTACAAATCTACAAACAGACACCACTACGTTACTAAATGTCCCCTTAAGTCTCATATAAGATTTTTGTTAATAATGCCATAGGGTTTTCACGGTCATCTGCAATGAAAAGGAAACAAGAGAATGATATAGAAAGTTCTCCTTAAGATGGGATCCACACAAACCTAGCCTTTAACAAACATGTTAGCTCTGCCTTCCTCAGACACATATAACTTGGTGATCTCTTTTTGTTCATACTGAGTGGTCTACTGGGATGACTAAATGCTTCTCATATCATGGGTCCAGTTTTATTGCTGTATTCATGATGATCAACTAGACAAATATTATACTTCCAGCAAAAATAAAGGACAAATAAAATCAAATTGTGCATTTAAACAATCTTATTTTGCACCTGTGTTCTATATTTCAAAATTTTCCTTTTAGTATATAGTTGCAGAATAAGAAAATGGGCATAAAACTAAAACTTGGACCATTATAACATTTAGTATGGGCATTACACATTTCTTGATAGAAGCATGGCAAGATATGGTCAAAAAACATTTTCCAAGAAAGCAATCTAATTTGAGGGAACGTTAGAAAAAAAATGAAAAAAGAAAGAAACCAACTGCATATACATGTAAATGTAGACACACTGGAAAAGGAACTCATGCTTAAAAAGAAGGGCCTTACAGTAGCACTGTTGTAATATAGGTCGGGATTGGACTCCATTCTTTTATCTTTTTCCTGAATGTTACATTACATGCTTTTTTAGAAGCCATAACAAAAGACAGTAATTCAAAGTGCAGTAAAATTTGATACATAGCCAATTAAAGGATGATACTCACAGCATGTTGGTATGCTTTTAATGACTGCAGAAGTTTCCTTTGGTCCCACGCTCCACTCACAAAAAAGGAAGTAAGGCATGCATTGCCTAGGTTATCTGTCAACAAGATTAGACAGATGTTGAAGAACCCAAAGAATACAAAATACCAAATGATTTTACAATTTAAAAATTATGAGATATTATGGAATGATGCCATATGCACTCAGCTGGGTTGTATATCAGTATAAAATTGTCTACTGATAAAAAATATGATGATCCAAATCAATCGTGGACTACATCCTAATATTTAACAGAACCATCATCTAACTTAGATCTAATAGACCCTTACACCAAGAGTTTCCATCCTTGACATCCAGAGTAACGGCTTCCTTTGCATGCTTCACACTTTCTTCAACCATTTCTGCCTGGTTTTCAGTACCTGGAAGGAAGACAGAAAATCGGATAAATAATATAAAGCTACAAATTACCTGTGTCATGAAAAAAAATAGTTGATATGAAAATTCTTCAGATTTGTTCTTGCACCTGAAAGAAATACCTAAGCAAATCCAAGTTACAAATTTTAAATAGATCCATCTCCAGACCCATATTTATACTGCTATAAACATCAAAAATGTAATGTACACTAGAATAGAAGGACAAGATACTAATCTATTAACTTGTTTATGTCATTGATTATATTATCTTCCTTTTTTCTTATTGAGCGGCTGATGCAGGGTAGTGCGTACGAAAATAATAAGCAAACAAGCACGAGAAACCTCCTGACTTTTAGCTGATTCATAAGGAATCAAAAACTAGGTGAAAAAGACTTGATGAGTTACATACAAAAGACTACTGGGAATTAAACAGTAATTAACAATACTCAAATTTTGTTTCAAATCAATGATTCAGCTAATCCTAGTGGGACTTGTCTAAACAATCGAAAGAGCAGCGCTTAGGCTGGAAGGAGAATCCTGGAATAAAGGAAATTAACTGCTGAATCAAGAATCATTAAATTTATAGAAAATAAAATCCAAACTTCCAGGAAAATTAATAAAATAAATTTTTGATTCCTTATAAAATAGTAGTACCCAAATCCGTGTAACCAAATGTCTTTTGGGCACCATTAGAGGGTGAGTAGAGGTATGTCAAATAGAAACACCTAGACTAATTATCTCTTTCTACTGTACAACAAAAGAAAATTATAGTATAAAAGACGACAAAAAATCAATTTATCGATGAGAACTGAAGTCAAAAGGCAGTAACATTTATTGCTAAGGTCTCAACTGCCTGTGTTCCCGAGGGCATTCCCAAGTACAGGAACAGGAAAAGGATCTTGGTAGGCTAACAATCAACCTTAGAATTTGTCACATATGCTTTGTTGAGGTGTCTTTACCTACGAAGCATTATACTGGAACCTAGGCATAGTGAAAAATAGGCAAGGGTTAGCTATGGTGGAAGTCATAGAAGTAGAAGTATGTTGAAAATTAAATGTGTTGAAAAATAACAAGGGCTTTTACGCTCTAATTGATGGGGTGGATAGAAAAAATTAGTCAAGAACAATAGAATTTGTAAAGAAACTAGGAATGCCAGGAAACTTACAGGAAAGTCAACATAACACGCATACATGAAGTGAAATAAGCAGTAGAGATGGTAAATGAGGGAACATGAGATATAAAATTTCGTACCTGATAAAGAATAAAAGTTGTATGAAGAAATGTTGAACCAAGTTTCCAGGAGAAGAACCAATTAATGCTATTAACTTGTGTGCTAAATAAGATAGACAAGGTAACAAAGAAACTGTCTAGGGATGAGATGAATTAGTAGATTTGGAGGAATCCCTCATCAAGATAACAACTGTGTTCGAGGAGATTTGAACGGTAATGTGAGTAAAGGGTACTTAAGTTAATATATGAAGGAGTATACAGAAATTTTAACTTCCAAGACCAGAAGACTTACGATTTGGTATTAGCAAATGGGGAGAAATAATGACTTTAGAATATATTACAGCAACTATATCAGTTGCATAGGGATCCATCTCCATTCATATCAGGAGATAAATTAGCTGCAAGAGAATTATTTCATGGGATATATAATAGATGTAACATTAGATCAAATACAATAACAAATGATTAATATAGCTACTAGCTACCAAGTTTATTAGGAATAAGGGTTAGCTTTTCGTTGGTATTGAATTGTTCAGATGTCATGCCCTTCAAACAAATCATGCAATTCTCAAAATCCGAAACTAAAATATCTTGTTAAACGAGATTCAATGATAGACCACAAGTCCTAACAGGATTCATCAAAACCATAAAATAATATGTAGTAGTATGTGCAGAAACAAAAAACTAGCAGGAAGCAACTTTACTCTTGCCTTGAGCCATGCTTCTTTCAAGCATTGATAACTGAGAAAGTATCCTTTTATTTGGGCCCTATTCAACAAATTAAGAAATCAAGTTCCCATCAGAAATCACCAAAACTTTACACAGCTGCACAACTTCATCGTGTCCAAACTCTTTCTTTTTTTATTCAAGAAATTACCGTAGCCATGATACAGACCTTGCTTAGGGCAAGTGTATAACAATTCTTTGCCGAAGCTACATCGCCCTTCTTCCAAATGCAATTTCCCAAACTTAACCAAGCATCTATAAGGGATGGATTCAACTTCACCTGTGAAGCAAAATAACACCTAAAAAATTTCAGACAATAGAGAAAGCCTATGACATTAAAACGATAGAACCACTTAAAAAACAAATAAATCTATTAATTTATATCCCACCCACCCAAAAAAAAGGAAAAAAATAATCCCACAAACTTATTTCTTGACTTACAGCTTTAGAGAGATGATCCTCTGCTTCTTTCTTATACTCAGGAAACACATCCAATAGTTTTCCTCTCAAATACTCATAAGTTGCTCTTTGCATTGGCGATTTCCTCTTCTCTGCAACATTAATAAATAAATAAATCGATGCACATAAATACCATTAATATCAAAAAATCGTTTAATCTAATTATACCAGGAGGAATTGAATCGAGCAGTTGGAGGGCGAATGTTGAGTCTGTGGTAAGTTTGGAGGTTTTATCATCTGGGTTAGGCGGAAAAAATGTTTCCCGAATGTTGTAGAGCTCATCGGCAGCTTTTGATGCCTCTGCAAACAAATCTTGTGCGTTTACTCTTCTTTCACTGCTCATTTTTGTCGCAGATTATCAACTCATTACCAGTCCCGGATACGTCTCTGTTTATCGAATTTCTTAAATATTTTGCCCTTGTTTCCGTCCGTCCATTTTGTGAAAACTTCTCCCCTTCAAAATTCATTTTTAAATTATATATTTTTAATAAAATAATATTACATATAAAAATAAAATATTCTTTATTTTTAATCACGTATCCTCCAAAAATCATCATTCAAAAATACATTTTTTACTCATAATTACCAAATTAGTGTGTCAAAGTTATTTAACAATGTTAAAGTCAAATCACTAAGAGTATTTTCAAGAGTTTTTAAAGATAAGATACTCTATATTTTAAAAAGTCAATATTTAAAATCATGTACTAAGAGATTCTTTAAATTAACATTTTATTTAGAGAGTGTGTTTGACTCTATATAATTAAATGCATTCACAATGTTTCAAATTTCAATGTATGAAAGCAATAAAATAATATAAAGAAAAACTAGTTAAAATAAAAGATAAACAAAAATAATAAATATTTTTTGGGAATAGTGAAATCAAGTGTTAAATATAAAGAGTTTGTTAGAATACTTTAAAATTTTAACTCTCTAAATTTATAGATACTCTCCAAAAGATAGAATATACTCTTTAAAAATAGAGAGTCTATTAGAGATGCTCTGAGGCCTGTTTGTGATTTTTTTTATTGGTTTGACCCATTTTGGGTGACATTATTTATAAACGATTGAGATTGAAAGGATTGGTACTTGTTAATTTTTTTATTCACCGATTTTTAATAATTTAAAAATCACTCAAAATTAGTATGGTTTAATTTTGATTAGTTCTCTCAACTTATCAAATTGATATATTTTGATCGTTTATCATATTATCTTTTAATTTTATCTTCTTCAAAAATAATTATTTTCAATCAATATATTTTGTTCAAAAATAACTTGTAAATAAAAATGTAATAACTCAAAAATTATTTATAAACAAAAAAAAAATTAAATTATAATTAAAAAAATTACTTATATAAGATAAAAAATCACTTTTGTATAATTTGTTTATGATGTAATAAGACAAAAATTCACTTATAAAATATAAAAAATTACTTATAAGTAAAAAAAATTAACTTATGCAATTGTAAAGTTTACTAAGTCTCTATTTGAACCACATTAAAATTCTCATTCTCATTTTTCTACTCATTTTCAACAATACATTCTTCAATAAAAGAATAAAGTTATTTATGTGATGAAAATATTATTTTATTGAAGAATGTGTGGTTAAAAATTAATAGAAGAATAAGCCCCTGTTTGTTTTTCATTATTGAAGCCTAAGAATTAATTTTTTGACCTTTTATTTTCAAACTGTGGGCCCCCTTGTGAAGCAAGATGGTCAAAAGTTGCGGCCAAAAAATCTGTAACGGTCAGAATTTTTATTAAAATGAGAGAAACAATTGGAAACAAACAGGGGCTAAGAATGGAAATTTTAATGTGGATCAAACAGGGGTTTATATGTAAAAAATATTAACTTCAAATTTTAATTAAATTTTAACTTTATTTAAATTTTTAAGCTAAATATTAATTTATATGTAAGAAAATTACTTATAAGAAAAATATTATTTATGAGTAAAATATTTCATACGAGAAACTATATATTTAAAATTTCATTCAAGTACATATACGAAATTTAAAAAATAAAAGAAAGAAAATTTCAAAATCGATGGATAATAAATTCCAAAAAATGAGTTGGCCTGCTTTAAAATTGATACTAAAATCATTCAAAATCGATGTTTTAAAAAACGTTTATGAGCTTGGGGATTAAATTGCATTATTTGAAATAATTGATGTCTTTGATGCAAAAACTACATTAATTGAGCTTTGAAACAAATAATTTGATAGGGGTGGACAAAATGTTCACACCAAACAAAAATAAATCAAAATCAAACCATACCAAATGATTATATTAGATTTTACAAAAAAAAAAAATAATGGTTTTGATTATTCGAACCGAGAATCAATTGTTTTTATTTTGGTTTTGGTTCTGATTCGATTATAATTCTAGAACCGAAAACTATAACTATAAACATAACGAAACCTAATTTTTAATTATATATATATATATATATATATATATATATATATATATATTAATTAATAAATATTTTAATCTTGTATTCGTTGGAGACATTACATTAATTGGTTCTGGATCATTGGAGACGAAAAAAAAAAAAAAATGGTTTTGATTATTCGAACCGAGAATCAATTGTTTTTATTTTGGTTTTGGTTCTGATTTGATTATAATTCTAGAACCGAAAACTATAACTATAAACATAACGAAACCTAATTTTTAATTATATATATATATATATTAATTAATTAATAAATATTTTAATCTTGTATTCGTTGGAGACATTACATTAATTGGTTCTGGATCATTGGAGACGGCATATTAATTGTGTATACCATAATTTTTTATTCATTTGAATCACTTTTTGTTCACTCATTTTCAATTTACTCAACGTCGCAACACGTCTGCACCGCATTTCATCACGTTTTTCAAGGAGGCTCTTTCTAAATTGGATAATGGAATTGGTGAGTCACTTAAAAAGCTTTTAAACTATTTTTACACATTGATTGTTTGAAGAATTATTTGTGTTCTTCACAAATAAAATATATTCAATAAACATTCATGGAATATTAAACATTCATTGTTGCCTGTAAAAGTAGACTATAAGAGATTTTTATAATTAATTATTTATTGTGGGGGTGTGTCATCAACTGTTACAATTAATCTAGTGAATCATTGTTATTACTTATTAAACATTCTTTTGTATAAGAATGGAAATTGTTTTGTGTATTCAATTATGACTATATTTTGCATGTTAGTTTGGACTTTTGTGATCTTGATGATTGATAATTTGAATTTGCTAAAAGTCTGATGTTTATTTTTTTTTATTTAGGTATATATTATTAACTTGAGGATACGGTATAAGTCTGAAAATTTAAGAAATGAAACTATAGTCAAACCAAATCAAATGAAAATTGAATTGTTCGATTATGATTTGGTTCCATATTTTAAAAAAAAAAACCCATTTGGTTCCATTAATAAAAAAAATAAAAATTATTGGATCGATTCGATTCTCTTAAAAGTGAAACCAAATGGAACCATGTGCACCTCTTTAATTTGATTTGGAATCAAATTTAAATTAGGATTTGTTGGTGTCCTAACTTACAATACCAACTCGGATTTACCTTAATTTAAGAAAGAGAACTTATGAAAATTCAATAGTCACTTCAACAAGGACGGACTAAGAGATCACCAAGTCAGCTCAACCTATGACAAGTCATCTCTACTCCATGAGCTCAACCCAGACATGTCGTTCGACCCATGGTAGGTCAGCTCGGCCATGCCTACCATCATTCAGAAACATCATCATTATAATTCTGAATATATGTCTCCTAAGTGATGTCATCACCACCCAGATGACTACTCCCAAAGCAAAAGTGGCACATATGACGTCAACACCTCCTTTTCAACCAATTAGAAATCAACAATGATTGCTCAACGACAGGTAATCATGACCTCGGCCATGACGACCTGTTCAGACGACCTCAACAACCAATAAACATTTTTAAATTTGAAAGGTGGAACACACTTCTAGGTCGGTATTGTAGATGATGTGATGTTGGGTGGACAAGTTGCTTGATTAAAAGCCTACAAGATGCCAATGGTATTCTTTTGGGAGGAACTCAACGTACTTCTTATATACACTTCTCATTTATTTCAATCAATGCAAACACTCTTTTTTTTTTCTTCAGCAATATACCTCTTTCAAATTATCACTTAAGTTAACAAAAATCAATCTGGTCATTTTTTTATATCAGTTTGGTGCTAGAAGGAGGGCTTCGTAAGTACAACCCACATCTCTCAAATATTCTTAAAAATCAGAATTAGCTAATCCAAATAGTGTTATGAGCCATAGACCAACATCAAAAAGCCATTCATGTACATATCCTAATAATACAAGTTTTCCCAGAAATTTTCGAGAATAAAATGATTTCACTAAATTCGGACACTCCCAACTTTCTACCATAAGAGAGGCCATTGAATACCTCATATATACTGTGCAAAGATTAGAGTAAAAGCATACCACTATTATCCCAGTGGTCCAGAAAGATTCCAATAGTACCATCATCTAAATACAACCCCTAGAATGAGTCTTTATGCGAGTGGCGGACAAAAATGTATTCTGTAGACCTCTTCCCTTAAGAAAAAACTTAATAGGCCCCAACCAACGTAAGTGATGCCGATACCATATGTTGACAAGTTACAATACCAAAATAATTCAGGATCTTAAAAAGCAGGTGGAAGTCCTAATCGGTAATGTCAACTCTGAGAATTTATGAATAAGCTTGGGGAGACAACTCGACATCTCTGGTGCAGGCACCACCTCCACAATAATAGGAGAACGTTTCACTACAACCTCCACATACATTAACGAGGTCTACGTGGTAGATTCTGACCTTAGCCCACTAGATTCCAAGGTAAGAATATGTAATAGATAGCTGAACTAATGAGAAAGCTGAATAAAATCCAGGTCAGCTCGAAATTCATCCACCCAAACTTAGATGTCTTCACTTGGAATCACGAAAACCATGAAGAAAATCGAGCCGAAGGTCATTGGCCATAGGCTCAACATCGACATCGCAGCTCAGCCAAAATAGCAAAGGAGAAGGCCATTTAAGCAAAAAAGGAACGAAGCCGAGCTAAACTAAAGTATATAAATAGATAAGTGTCAAAGTACTATAACCAAGTATGCAAAAGCGAGTTTGAGGTCAGCGACCTCATGCTTAGAAAGGTCTTCCTCGCAGCAATAAACTCGACCTTGAATCCCTAAGCCCTAACTAGAAGAAACCTAAAAAAAATAATCAGTATTCTATTAAATGGCACTTATAAGCTGGAAGATATGCAAGGCATACCTATCATATACCCTTGGAACACAGAATATCTCAAAAATACTATCAGTAAAAGTAGTGATGCCAGAAAATGTACTGCTAAATATCTTAGTATAAGCCCACCTCAAAAAGTTACAGATGAAGTCGAAGCTCGATTTGGTTACATTAACGGAGATCATTTTACCCTTTTGAATGTATATCACGCGTACAAACAAAATAAAGAGGATTCACAATGATGTTACAAAAACTTTGTCAATCAAAGCAAATAAAAATGGAATAACACTAGTTGTCGAGGATGGATACATTGATCTTAAGCTTAGTGCAACTTTGAAAATTAACAACACCAATGTCAGCACAGTGTACCACGAACTTCATTGTATGCCTATGTGTTGGGGAAAGGCAAATTAATGCACATAAGTGTTCAACAAGATACTTATGCTTGGGTTAACCTTTGTCGAAAGCCACAACGATATTCCAATTGTTCAAGGCGAACCTTCTCTCATCTTATTGAAGCGAATCTGTAAGACCTTGCAAAGATGGGACTAATTTGTAAAATCTTATCTGATTAAGGCGAGTCTGTAAGACCTCTCAATGTTGAGGCTAACTTGTAAGACCTCATCTTATTAAGGCGAGTCTATTAGACCTCGCAATCACGAGACTAACTCATAAGACTTCATCTTATTAAGGCGAGTCCATCTAACCTCGCAACTACAAGGCTAACACATAAGACCTCATTTTATTTAGGTGAGTCCATAACACATTGCAATGATGAGGCTAACTCGTAAGACCTCATCTTATTGAGGCGAGTCCATAAGACCTTGCAACGACGAAGCTAACTCGTAAGACCTCATCTTATTGAGGCAAGTCCATAAGACCTTGCAACGACAAAGCTAACTCGTAAGACCTCATCTTATTGAGGCGAGTCCGTAAGACCTTGCAATCATAGGCTAACTCGTAAGACCTCATCTTATTGAGACGAGTCCGTAAGACCTCGCAATGACGAGGCTAACTTATAAGACCTCACATCATTAATGTGAGCTCATAGACCTCGCAACATGGGAGACTGTTGGTATAAAAACCCCAGTAGCAGGTCATTATTATTGTTAAACATGCCCTAATATCAATTTTAGTATTGCGAATGCACGCATACGACATCATCTACATATATACATATCACAACATATGCATCATATTTCCATTCTTACTGTTCATTATCATCTACATGAACAAAGACTACTCTTCAGTAGTATGATCTAACGTTGTAAATGCTGCAACACTTAGACAAAAGCCAAGATCAAAATCTATCACCACAAATTGGACTCTTGAAGAAAGTCAAGATCGAAACCACATTCAAGAAATTAAGAGCCAAACTTTGGAGTAAGATCAAATACTTGTTTTCTTAGCTAAGAATGTGAAGGTACTAACACCTTGATATATGGCATGAATGACAATAGCTCAAAACCATTCCATCCATTAAAAATAACTTGGTGCATTAAAAAGCGATTCGAATACGATGATTTGATCAAGTGAAAAATGACTTTTAAAAATAACTTTTGGACTTGTAAAGTATTTTTTTTTTATCTTGAAAAGTTAGTGAAAAATACTTACCGAAAGACCATACTTTTCAAAACTCTCAAAGCAGAACAAACGGCGGTCGATNCTTTTAAAAATAAATTTTGGACTTGTAAATTTTTTTTTTTTTATCTTGAAAAGTTAGTGAAAAATACTTACCGAAAGACCATACTTTTCAAAACTCTCAAAGCAGAACAAACGGCGGTCGATTGGCGACGGTCGACCAGACTTCTCCAACGATCCAGAATTTGACAAGTATAATTTCTGATTTTTTCTGTACAAAGGGTTATATTGGTCATCCGAAAGTTGGCGATCGACCAGACAGGTCATCCGATTTGACAAAAAATTTGGCATTTCACTTCTATAAATAACAACTTAGTTGTTATTTATTATAACGACTTTAAAGCATTAATTGAGATTCTTTTGAGTTAAAATTATATTGATTCTTCATCTTATTTATTATTATCAAATCATTTTTATTTTGAAAAACTTTTGATTGGTTTCAACTTTGAAAATCATTTCATTTATCAAAGTTTTTCAAATCTAACTCTTGAGTCTTATTCATTTCAATCTATTAAAATGTTAGCCTACTTCTCTTCTTGTACTCAACTTTGAATTTATCATTTATTAAGAAGATAAGATTTTATTTGTAAATTTATTTGAATTGTGGGTCGTGTTGAGGTCCCGAAAAGCTCAACCTTGTAAAAAGATCGTTGCTCATTGTTTGTAAGTCATCGAAAATTTTGTAAAATGTTGGATTGCACCATAAATCAATCAATATAGTGAAAAATGTCTTACTCATGACGGAGAGCTTGGTAACAAGGGACGTAGATCGTGTTTGGGATTGAACATCCATAATTACATCGTTTGCATTCTATTCCCATTTACTTACCATATTTATATTGTTCAAATTACTCGTACTTAATTATCTTTGTATTTGTGATTTTAGAAAAAGTTTTGAAAACCAATTCACCCCCCTCTTGATTAGCTATTATTGGGCTTTCAATTGATAGTAGAGCAAGGTAATCATTTTCAAAGATTTCACAGTCTTGAGTAATGGCTAACCCAATGTTTCAAAATCATGAGGAGCATTCCACAAGTCGACCTCCCTTCTTTGATGGCAAACACTATAATTATTGGAAGGTTAGGATGATGATTTACATTCAATCAATTGATTTAATATTTGGGAAGTTTTTGAGTATGGTCCTTATAAGCCTACCAGACCATTAAGATATACAGTCAACCCGATCAAACTATCCCCAAACCTAGAGAAGAGTATGATGAAGAAGACAAAAGAAAATTATCCTTAAATGCCAAAACTAAGAATTTACTCTATTGTGCATTAGATAAAAATGAATTTAATAGCATTAGTACCTGTGAATCAGCATATGATATTTGACATGCACTTGAAATTACTCATGTTGACACTAGTAAAGTTAAAGAAACAAAAATTAATATGTTAGTTAAGGAATTTGATATGAAACAAGATGAATCTATTGTTAGTTGATATGATTACTCGTTTTACCGGTATTGTAAATGGTCTAAAAGGATTTGATCACAAATTTACTAACGATAGACTTGTGAGTCAAATGCTTAGGTCGCTCTCGAAGGAATGGAGCCCTTTAAGGATGTTGATAGAGAACACCAAGGATATGAATACCTATTATTTGAAAGAACTATATGGAACTTTGATGACCTACAAATTTAATAATGCCGAAATTAAGGAGAAGAAAAGGAAGAGCAAAGAGAAATCAAATGAGGCTCCTAAGCGCCAAATTGCTCTAAAATCGACACTTGATGAAGGAACAAAAAGTAGCAACATGAGCGATGAAGACCTCAATGACTTTGTCCTTCTTGTCAAAAAATGGAGAGGCTTTTAGAACAACTGAAGATTTCAAAAGAATGAAGGAAAGAGTAAAGAGAGAGGCAAAAAAAATCATTTGTTATGATTGTGACAAACCCGATCACAAGAGAATTGAGTGTCCAAACAAAAAGAAGAACATCAAGAAGAAGGCACTTCAAGCTACATGGGATGAAAGCCATGATGATGGAAACAATAGCTAAGAAGAAATAGCCAACATGTGCTTCATGGCGATCAATGATGAGATAACATCTACCGAAAAATATTCATATGAAGAATTATCTACTTTTTATGATGAAATGCTTGAAGAATTTGAAAGGCTTGCCTTAAGCCACTCTACTCTTAAAATGGAAAATACTTTGATGAAAAATGAAATAAAGAAAATTTTGAAAAATCAAAAGGAAAGTGTTAATTGCGATTTATTGATCAAAAAAATGCTTCTCTAAAATAAAAAATCGAGGACTTAACAAAAATTATTATAAATTTACTCAGGGGAAAAAGAATTTTGACTTAATGATTGGTGATAAAAGAAAATGTGTTTATGATAAGGAATGACTTGGATACAAACCATTTTTGAAACAAAAATCTTTAAAAAATATATTTGTTGAAGCTTCAAATACTTTCTCTTCAAATGTTATATGTAGCTTTTACAACAAGGAAAGACACATTGCTTATAATTGTCTAACCAAGAAGAAACTATACTTTGCAAGAAAGAACAAGTGGATTCGAGAATTCACTAAAACTAACTACCAAGGACCCAAACTTGTATGGGTACCAAAGATCAAGAATTAAATTTATGTTTTATAGGTATCAAGGAAGACGAAGAGTAAGTGGTTATTGGATAGTGGATGCTCGAAACACATGACCGGAGATAGAATACTAGTATCAAACTTCAAAGAAAATGATGGAGGTCATGTGACATTCGGTGATAATGCGAAAGGAAAAATTATCGAAATCGGAGATATCGGTAATCATTCCTCTCCTAAAATTGAAAATGTGTTATTAGTAGATAACCTCAAACATAATTTGTTTAGCATTAATCAATTATGTGATAAATGTTACAACATTAAATTTGATTATTCCAAATGTCTTATTAAGGATGATACATCAAAAGATGTGATATTTATAGGAAGTCATAGTAAAGATGTTTATATTATAAATATCGAATTTGAAAATAATGAAAAATGTCTTTTGAGTTTAAAAGATGATACTTGGTTGTGGCATAGGAGATTAGGTCATGTTAGCATGGACCTTCTCTAAAAAAATTCTAAAAATTGTTTTGTCAAATGATTGCCAAACTTAAAATTCTAGAAAGATAGAGTTTGTAGTGTTTGTCAATTTNAAATATCGAATTTGAAAATAATGAAAAATGTCTTTTGAGTTTAAAAGATGATACTTGGTTGTGGCATAGGAGATTAGGTCATGTTAGCATGGACCTTCTCTAAAAAAATTCTAAAAATTGTTTTGTCAAATGATTGCCAAACTTAAAATTCTAGAAAGATAGAGTTTGTAGTGTTTGTCAATTTGGAAAACAAGTAAAAAGTTCTTTTAAACTTAAAGTATACTCTTCAACTACAAAATCATTACAACTTCTCCATATTGATATTTTTGAATCATCGCTAGTTTGGGCGGTAAACATTATGCTTTTGAAATTGTTGACGATTTTTCTAAATTTACTTGGGATCATATTTTTGAGTCTAAATGAAGAAGCTTTAAAATATTTTAAGCATTTTTGGAAGAAATTTCAAAACGAAAAAGGTTATACCATTACAACCATTAGAAATGACCATAGTGGAGAATTTGATAATGTTGCTTTTGATAATTTTTGCAGCGAAAATGGATATGAACATAATTTCTTGGCTCCTAGAACTTCTCAACAAAATTGTGTAATAAAAAGGAAGAATTGTACATTACAAGA
>CAIGRN010082188.1:0-26810 GCA_903798345.1 Fraxinus anomala
CACCGACTTTTCAATTAATTAACTATTAATTGAGATGATTTATTAGAATCTACTATTATCGAGAGAGATAATAGATTTTTAGCTAAAAATAATAAACACTGTAAAGTCTGATAGAGGATAGAGTTATATTTCTATACTTTACATGATTTTCATAGATGTTCTAGATCATTTAATGCATTTATCATGTTCGCAACTTTCATCAAGAGATATGAGGGTCACATGAGAGAAATATATTTGATAACTATCGAGAAAGGTTTTCAATTAAATTAAGAATACTAACAACAAGAATGATTATAAATTGTCACTTTAATTTGTTGTGTTAAAAATGGATTAACAAGGGAGATTCGATATCTTAGCAATACTTTCACATATTTGAAATCAAACCAGTTAAATTGCTTTTTAATTTAATCGATAATCTAGATATTAGTATAGAAAACTCAAACTCTATTTACTATTCAATTAAGACTGCTATTAATTAGAACTTGATTTAATACATAGTTCTCGTGGGTTCGACATTCTACACACTATTATATTATTTGATCACGATCTCGTTCACTTGCGGGAAATCAAACGATCATTATAGATTAGCTATCTTTAATTCATGAATTATTTACTATTTTCTAGAAACATTTTGAAAAAAAAAAAAGTCCAATATTTTACTTCTATGTAATAATAATTATTTTATAGAGTTATTATGTATGAACAATTTATAGTTAATAAGAATTGAATATTTAATAACATAAATTTTTGGTCTATAACTAAAAAATGATTTGAACATAACAAAAATGTGAATATCATAAATTCTTTTTGATATAGCCATTGTTTACTACAAATTAAAATTTAGATTTTTATTAAATCTAAAATCAAAATCAAAATCAATAATTAACTTTAATTACATATTTCGTGGGACTACAACTTTTCAACTACATTTCATCAATTTTTATCAAAATATGTTAAAAATCTCTATCAAATAGGGGCATTATACACAAAAATATAAAAACAAAGCACAACATATCATAATAAATAAGTTTCCAATATCACTAATCTAAAGACACAAGAATAATTAGTGACAAATAATTTAGAAACTTTAATTCTCTCACTAAAAAAATTGTACTTTAAAAAACTTTTAAATAATTCTTAAGCAATGAACTATCGGTCTGACCACCAATTCACATATCCAACCAAAAATAACCCAATAATCCAATACATCGACCACGTCGATGCTCGGTTCGATCTAATAACTATGCTTATAATTGAGATAAAATTTATTCTCCTAATCACTAAACTCCTATAAAAATAAAAAAATTGACCCTTAATTAATTAATTAATGATATGAAAATCAAATCAAGTTTCAGCGTCCCTTTATTCATGTAGTCATAAACCCTCATCATATATACCTATAACGGCATTTCGGGTAATACTCATTTGAAGGCATGCTTACTGTGTTGTCTCAATGGATGAATAACAAACATTAAGGGATTGTTTAGCAAAGTTTCTTATAAACGTTTTAACCGATTTTGATAAAAATTGATAAAATATATTATTTAAAATGTGTGGTTAAACTAAAATTAATGATATACTTTCACCTCAACTTTTAAACTATACCAAACCAACAATAAGTCAATGGTTTTCATCAACCCTTTTGAAAGTAATCATTCAATTGGATCCACAGTTTTTTTGTGTACAACCCCAATTAAACTCAAACCAACACAATTCAAACAAACTATCATAAATAATATTATTCATAGTCAGCGACTGTAATAATTATCTTATTTGGTAACTTGTTATTTGAAACATTAATTTCTTGAAATTCTATTGTCTTAAATAACAAGCTAGCTGTTACGTAGTTACTAACTATGAATAACATTATTCAACTATTATTCTTGAAGATTTAATTCCACAATCGTCTCATAAGCCCCACGCATCAAAGTTCGTGGACAACTCAGGTAGCTCTAACATAAAGTAATGGCAAAATATAACTATGATATTAATTAAGGAAGAATAAAATAGAAAAAATGATATTGCAATGATATACTGATTACATAAGGATTTGCAAATCAAGGCCCGTGTATTACATAATTTCCTTAAAATAAATCCGTTCCCTCACCGTAAGTGCTCGAGGTTTCATACGGGCGTCTGTCTCCCAAGTATAATAAAAAATCAGTAGAGTTCGAACACTTCAATTTCTACTTTGACGAAATGAATTTGTATCAGGACGGTACCACCAAGACTTGGATGGAAACATACGAAAACTAAACTGAAATTATGCAGAAGAGAATGAAATTTTTCTGGTGTGGAATAGTGGAAAAATGAGCCCACTTATAAGCTTTGCCCCATGAATGGTGAATAGATCCATTCATAAGCATGCCATTAACTCAATGCTATAATGATAATAATCATTGGAGTTTCAACAGTTTCAAAAGCTAAAAAGTCAATTGGAGAAAGCAAAAATTAGAAAAAACATAGATACTCCTACAGGGCCAATTTTTGCTAAGTTTGGTCCGACATTCATATACGCATGACATGCTTGATGTACAATTTTGATCATTGATTTGCACTATTCCCTGCCCGCACATAGATAGTTTTAAAGTGTAATCATATATAAAATAGTCATTACTTTCATAAATTTTCTACGTGGGACAAACTTAATTATAGTTTTCCCTCCAATATAAACCATCTTCCAATGGTCAACTTTGATCTCCAATTTTTTATTCACCTGTTTATCATTTTTGGTAAGTAAATATATGATTTCGATATTCTCATAGAGGAGAACACAAATCAACTTTGATCTTCCAAATTTAACCAGTGGGTCCCACCTAAAATAATGCCAAAAGTGAGCTCAACAAAGCCTTTTTTCCAACAGCAACAGATTATGCTAAACCCACACATAGATGTATGTTGGGGACAACTCTGGTAACAGCTTATGCTAAATATTATCAAGGGTTCTCAAATTTTCATGAAGTACATGCAAATTTTTGACAGTAGAATGGTTGAACTTTCAATGATGAGTACCCCTGCTAATAATAAATATCTGTTGATAAAAGATTCAAAATGGTGTTGATGATGAATCTAGGGATCTAACCTCAGACGATCAAGGGCTCGAGAATCTCTTATTTCTTTTTAAGAGAAAATTAGGGTTGTAGACCTAAACTTTTATGCAATGAGGTGTAATTATGGATCATTGTCCTTCAAACATGAAATTCTATGTTCCAAACCTATTTAATTGTGTAAATTCGAGTCACCACATGATCGATCATCAATATGAACGTTAAAATCGTACGCGCTCAACGTTTTTTACTCTACTACCATATATTTTGAGTTTTAGGATTTCATCTTAATAGGTTAATATTTGGGTAATTAGCACATAATGTCTTCACCTTTTATTGTTATTGTAGAAAACTNTTCCATATTTCATTGCGCAAAAGGTTATTTCCATCCATTTTCTCAATAAAAAATTGTAAAATGACGAATATATCATTCTCTTTAAATAAAAAGAAAGGAAAAAGAAAAAATTAATTGCAATCATAGTCCCAAATTTTTTTGAAAAGTGTAAATGAGTCACAAATAAATTTTTTAAAGGGTAATTAGCACATAATGTCCCTACCTTTCATTATTATTGTGGAAAAAAAATAATTCTATATATTTTTGACATTTTCACCATTAATTACACATTTGATTGCGCAGACCATTATTTCTATCAATTTTTATCCAATTTCTCAATAAAAAATTGTGAAATGACGAATATACCCTCATATTTAAATAAAAAAGCTAAAGAATTAATTGCAACCATAATTCCAATTTTTATAAAAATTGCAAATGATTCCTCAATAAATTATTAATTTTTTTTTTAAAAAAAAAGTGCTAAGGAGTCCTAATTAATTTATTTAAAAATTAAAAAGTGTAAACAAATCCCAAATAAATTATTAAAGAGGTTTGCCCATTCAAATGCGTAATTAAGGGTGAAAACACCAAAAAAAAAAAAAAAAATTCAACATAAGGACGTTTTTCGCAATAACGGTGAAAGATATGGATTTTAAGTACTAATTATCATTTTAATAATTTATTGGGAATTTATTTGCGCTTTTTTTTAAAACATTTGAGACTATGGTTGCAATTAATTTTTTCTTTTTATTTTTGTTTTATTTAAAGAGAATGATATATTCATCATTTCACAAGTTTTAATTAAAAAAATAGATGAAAATATCATTTTGTGAAATGAAAGGTGAAAATAATGTTAAAAATGCCAAAAAATGAAATGTATGAACATTTTCCATAATAATAATGAAAGGTGGAGACGTTGTGTGCTAATTACCCGTTAGAATTTTATAATGAAACATAAGTCCTCATTCAAATTAGATCAAATTAGACAAAGGTCCAAAATTCAAGTTTTCTTGCCCTCCATTTATATGGAATTTTTCAAGTATTAGGCTTCGATTAAAAAATAAAAATTTAAAACGTAAACTTGCTTACATGTAAGGAAGGGTGTTGAACACGTTAATTAAATGAAATTCTTTCAAATTCCAAAAGTATGATACATCCTAATTGAGAACTAAAACAATAAATTCAAGAGGCTCCTCGGCCCTTAATACAACGTCTTATACATTTTGAGCATGTCGAGCCAATATATGTTCCACCTTATTCCCAGACATCTTAACAAAAGAGATAATACACATTCTTAGAGATAAAACAAAATCTAAAATACACACTCTTAGAGATAAAACAAAATCTATAAATATTTTATCTTATCTGGTAACGTTGATTACCCTCCATCGGTTGAGCCTATCTTGTGGTGTAGCCTTGCAGTCGAATTTGACTGCATTTACAAATAAACACAAAATTTATATTTATATACACTCTAAATAATATTGTTGACTTGACTTGAATTTCAAATAATTAGATAATTAAGTAATAATTATGCAATAATTACTATGTCATCTCTTAATTCACGAGTTAGAGAAGTCAACGTTCATTAACGGTAAAGTTATGTCCCAAAATATATTTTACTTTTTGTCTATAATGTTATTGGGGTTCATTATTGAGAAAAAATAAAAAAAGTTACTATTAATGTTCTAATTTGAAATTTTAAATATAGTTTGGAATTCGTTGACTTTATGAATTTTGATAATCAACATCAGGAGAGTAACTTTACTCTTTTCACTTCTACCATGTTTCATTCCATTGGATTTTCCGACAAGTTTTGACAAGGCATACTTTGTTTTTAATTCTCCAAATAAATAAATAAATAACTGTACTCTTTTTTTCTTTAGTTCATTTGATATATTTGTCTCACTAATTTTTATCGAACAAGGTTTTAACTAGACATATATTGTCTAATTAGTTATTCGAAGTGAATTATTATAAATTAAATACATTAACAAATGACAATTTATCTTTGTAGCCCTAATTATAACTATTGTACCACTGCAGTCATAATTCTTACATGTAAATACATAGTTTTGATTCTCAATAGAATACACAAAAGTCTACTTTTATTTTCTTCTCATTTTTATAATTATGATATTACAATTTGATCATCAAAATATATAATATTATAAATAACCTATGAACGACCTTACACATGCAAATCAAATTGTACATGATGATGTATAATATTGAGTTTGACGCCTCAAAATTGTAGCGAGGCATCAAAATTTTGACGTTGAAAAAGTCAAGTGGAAATAGCAATATCTTGAATACAAGTCGTAATAGACTATACACAATTTTTATCATATAAAAATATGTTAGCGGGTGATATTTCATTGATTGTCAGCTGAATTTAGGATCTAAAAACTATGACATGGTTTTTAATATAAACAATTAGTGTTTGAATTTAAAAGAAGTCCAATTGTTATTGATAGGACAAAATTTCAAACAAATGCCTAAGCAATGAGAGAAGATGGAAAGAGAGTTATAATTTTGAAATTTCTTTAAAAGAGACATTAATTGGTTAGTCAAAATTTATAATTTGAAAATTCTCTTTCAATTTAAGTTTTAAAAAAAATCCTCATTATTTTAAGAATTGTAAATGCCGAGATGATTTTGGAGGATAATGAAGGCGTGAAATGAAATCTAAAAGTTTGATTTATAATTTTTTTTATGTTTATCTAGGAAGACTTAAAAGTGAAAGAAAAGACGAAAGATAGAAGATAATGCACTCGTGTGCCATAATAGGGGTCGTACTAAAACAATATCTAAAGAGAGCTGACGCATAGTCGACACACAAGAATAATTAAGTTTTTTTTTTCCAGCTAATTTTATGAGTGAAAAGAAAAAAGGGTTACAACCTAATTTCTCAACATTTTGATCCCTAGTGTCAATTCAAGGCAGCCAAGTAGCAATCGAGTTGATTGAGTAAACATCTGGAAATTAAATATATTTGACATTTTACGTTAATTAAGAATATGTCCAAAACATAAGGAACAATGCTTACATATGTATATGACCTTGACTAATACATTGCACATGAAAACCCATTCAACCCGTTGAAGTCCAATAGGATGACACGGATTCGGATGTTGTCTTATCTTGAATTCATGTATTATTATGATAAAAATCATCGTATTGCCAACTATATAAATCCCTTTAGACCATGCGATATGCATTCATCTCCAAAACAAAAAAACAAGCATTCAAATTTTCTCTGGTCTGAGCTCTTCTAGATAAATTAAACCATGGCAGCTACATCGATCCACGACTTGCCAGAAGACTGTCTTGCTCACGTTATTGCATTCACGACCCCTCATAATGCATGCAAATCTTCAATTGTATCGACTATGTTTCGCAATTCAGTGGAATCGGACCTTGTGTGGGACAAATTCTTAATTTATGATTATGGTGATATTATGTCAAAGATGGTTTCTCCTATAGAATTTTCTTCCAAAAAGGATCTGTTTTTCAAGCTTTCTACTCCTCTTCTCATTGATGGAGGTAACAAGGTAAAAATAAAAATAAAATATAATATCCTGAAAATAAATAAAAATATTTATATTAATTTGTTCCTATGCAGACATTTGCGATTGATAAATATACCAATAAGAAATGCTACATGTTGAGTGCAAGAGAATTGTCAATTTCTTGGGCAAGCAATCCTCTTTGCTGGAGCTGGAAACCCCTTCTTCACTCAAGGTTTCTATTTAATTATTTTAAGTTGACATTAAGATTTTAATTTTTCTACTACTTTAAAACAATTGACTTTTTGGGTCGAATATAATGAGGAGAAGAGCTCTTAAAAGTTGACTTCAAATTTCTGAAATTGAAGTATCATGCAGTTTCTAAAACATCTAAATCTTTGTTTTGGTTATGCTAGATTTTATGAGGGAGTAGAGCTTATAATGGTATCCTGGCTTGAGATACACGGTAAAATCAACACTCAAATGCTATCGAAAAACACAACATATGGAGCCTACCTTATTGTTAAACTTGCCGATCGTGCATTTGGATTAGATACCCTACCATCGGAGGTTTCAATAGAAATTGGTGATTACAAATCTATAGGAACAACTTATTTAAGAGACCATGCGAGTAAAAAGCAAGAATTGGAGTGCGATTATATGCAACACAAGAGTGACGGGTCAAGATCAGGAGTTTGTGAAGCAGAAGAACGCGTTGTTCATTTACGGGAAGATGGGTGGTTAGAAGTCGAATTGGGTGAGTTCTATTGTGACAGTAAAGAGAAAGAGGTGAAAATGAGCTTCAAAGAGGTCGAAGGTGAGCACCTCAAAGGGGGACTTCTTGTTGAAGGCATTGAGCTTAGACCTAAGGACTAAATGCTATTCCAATTGAAATGTAAATAGGAAATTCTTGCTTGGACTCTTTAACATTTTCTTATTTATTGGCTTGTGGGAAATTCTTTGTATACTGTAGTTCATAAAAGCAGTAGAATAGAGATTCGTTCATTCAATTTATTTTTTAAATTTCTCTGTATCAATCAATGCAAGTATATGCGACAACATCAATATGAGCATTGCTAAGCATCCAAAAGTGTCGAAAAATTGATGCGTAATTATATTCCGTTTTAACCATTATCGCTAATAAATAAGTTTACAATATCACTAATTTAATGATACAAACTATTATTCTTGAAGATTTAATTCCACAATCTTCTCATAAGCCCACCACCTCCAAAGATCTGTGGACTACTCTGGTAATGGCTTATGCTAAACCTACCCATAGATGTATCTTGGGGCCAACTTTTAAATATTTTTCACGGGGTCTGAAATTGTAATGAAGTACATGCAAATTTTTGAAAGTAGAACGGTTGAACTTTCATTGATGAACACTCCTGATAATAATGCATATCTGCTCATAAAGATTCAAATAGGTGTAGATGATAAATTTAAGGATCTAACCTTGACGATCGAGGGCACGAGAATCTCTTATTTCTTTTTAAGAGGAAATTAGGGTTTTGTAGACCAAAACTTTTATGCAATGAGGTGTAATTATCGATCATTGTCCTTCAAATGTGAAATTATATGTTCCAAATCTATTTAAATGTGTAAATTTGGGTCACCAAGTGATCGATCGTCATATGAACATTAAAATCGTACGCGCTCACCATTTTTTACTTTAATACCATATATATATATATTGAGTGTTGGGGTTCAATCTTAATAGGTTAAGATTTTATAATGGAACTTTAGTTCTCATTCAAATTAAACAAAGGTCTCGAGGTCAAAATTTCTTGCCTCCCATTTATATGGAATTGTTCAAGTATTAGGCTTCAATTAAAAAAATAAATAAAATAAAACGTAAACTTGCTTACATGTAAGGAAGGGTGTTGAAGACGATAATTAAATGGAATGCATTCAAATTTCAAGAGTATGATGCATCCTAATTAAGAACTGAAACAATAAATTCAAGAAGCTCATCGGTCCGTAATACGTCTTCTACATTTTGAGCATGTCGTGCCAACATATGTTCCACCTTATTCCCAGACCTCTTGACAAAAGAGATAATACACACTCTCAGAGATAAAACAATATCTATAAATATTTTATCTTATCTGGTAACGTTTGTTACCCTCCATCGGTTGAGCCTATCTTGTGGTGTAGCCTTGCAGTCGAATTTGACTGCATTTACAAATAAACACAAAATTTATATTTATATACACTCTAATAATATTGTTGACTTGACTTGAATTTCAAATAATTTGGTAATTAAGTAATAATGATGCAATAATTACTAAGTCATCTCTTAATTCACGAGTTAGAGAAGGCAATGTTCATTAACGGTAACGTTGCACAACAAGACATGTTTTTTTGTTATGTCCTAAAATATGTTTTACTTCTATCCTATTAATGTTATCGGGGTTCATTATTGAGATGAAAAAAAGTTATCAATATTCTAATTTGAAATTATCAATATAATTGGAATGTGTCGACTTAAATGATTTTCGGTAATCAACATCAGTAACTTTAATGTTTTCCCAACTCTTAGTTTTCATTCAATTGGATTTTCAGGCAAGTTTTAATGAGGCATACTTTGTTTTTAATGCTCCAAATAAAAAAATAACTCTTTTTTTTTCTTTAGTTCGTTTGATATATTTGTCTCACTAATTTATATAGAACGAGATTTTAACTAGACAAATATTGTTGTAAATTAAACACTAAATAGTGAGTGATAATGTATCATTGTAGCCCTAATTACTATAACTATTGTACCCCTGCAATAATTCTTACGTGTGATGTAGAATTTTGATCCTCAATAAAATACACAAGAGTCTATTTACTCTTATTTTTCTTCTCATTTGTATATATAATTATAATATTACAATTTGATCATCAAAATATATAATATTATAAATAAGCTATGAACATCCTTTACTAATGCAAATCAGATTGTACATGATGAACTATGTATACTACAATATTGTGTTTGACACCTCAAAATTATAGAGGTATCGAGATTTTTACAATGAAAAAGTCGATTCGAAATACCATATCTTGAATACAAGTCGTAATAGACTATACACAATTTTATCATATAAAAAATATGGTAACTGGTTGATATTTTATTGATTGTCAGCTGAGTTTATGATCTAAAAACTATTGACATGTTTTTAACATAAAGAATTGAGTGTTTGAATTTAAAAGAAGTCCATTATTATTGATAGGACAAAATTTCAAACAAATGCCTAAGCAATGCGAGGAGATGGAAAAAGAGTTTTCATATTAAAATTTATTTAAAAGAGATTTTAATTGGTTGGTCAAAATTTTATAATTTGAAATTTCTCTTTCAATTTAAATTAAAAAAAATCCTCATTTATTTTCATGATTTTAAGAATCGCGAATGCCGATATGATTTTGGAGGACAATGAAGGCATGAAATGAAATATATGTCACAAAAGTAATGAAGCTTTTTTTTAAAAAGCTAATTTTATGTAGTTACAAGCAAATTTCTCAACATTATGATCACTAGTGTCAAGTAGCATTCGAGTTGGTTTAGTATACATCTAAAAATTGAATATATTTGACATATTACGTTAATTATATAATAAATAATATGTCCAAAACATTAGAAACAATACATACATATGTATATGACCTTGACTAATACATTGCACATGAAAACCCATTCAACCCGTTGAATTCCAATAGGATGGATGACACGGATTCGGATGTTGTCTTATCTTGAATTCACGTATTATTATGATAAACATCATCGTATTGCCAACTATATAAATCCCTTTAGACCATGCATTCATTTTCAAAACAAAAAACAAGCATACAAAATTTCTCCTATCTCTGGTCTGAGTTCTTCTTATTAAATTAAACCATGGCAGCTACATCGATCCACGACTTGCCAAAGACTGTCTTGCTCACGTTATCGCATTCACGACCCCTCATAATGCATGTGAATCGTCAATTGTATCGACTATGTTTCATAATTCAGTGGAATCGGACCTTGTGTGGGACAAATTCTTACCTTATGATTATGGTGATATTATGTCGAAGTTGGTTTCTCCTATAGAATTTTATTCCAAAAAGGATCTGTTTTTCAAGCTTTCTACTCATCTTCTCATTGATGGGGGTAACAAGGTAAAAATAAAAATAACAGCTTACTCATATATAATATCCTGAAAATAAATAAACATATTTATATTAATTTGTTCCTATGCAGACATTTGCCATTGATAAATATTCCAACAAGAAATGCTACATGTTGAGTGCAAGAGAATTGTCAATTTCTTGGGCAAGCAATCCTCTTTGCTGGAGCTGGAAACCCCTTCTTCACTCAAGGTTTCTATTTAAGTTGACATTAAGATTTTAATTTTTCTACTACTTTAAAACAATTGACTTTTTGGGACAACTATAATGACGAGAAGAGCTTTATAAAGTTGACTTCAAATTTCTGAAATTGTTTGATGGATATTATCAAGAAAAGAATGTATTTTAAATAGTGATATGATGAGAAATATGTAGTTAAAAAGTAAGGAAAATTTATTGATGTGATAGAAAATATTATTTTATTGAAAAATGTATGATTAAAAATGAGTTTTGAAAAAATATATTTTTAAAGAACGTGTGTCAAATATGGGAAAGTATCATGCATTTTCTATAACATCTAAATCTTTTTTTTTGGTTATGCTAGATTTTATGAGGGAGCAGAGCTTATAATGGTATCCTGGCTTGAGATACACGGTAAATTCAACACTCAAATGTTATCGAAAAATACAACTTATGGAGCCTACCTTATTGTTAAACTTGCTGATCGTGCATTTGGATTAGATACCCTACCATCGGAGGTTTCAATAGAAATTGGTGATTACAAATCTATAGGAACAACTTATTTAAGAGACCATGCGAGTGAAAAGCAAGAATTGGATTGCGATTTATGCAACACAAGATTGACTGGTCAAGATCAAGAGTTTGTGAAGCAGAAGAACACGCTGTTCATTTACGGGAAGATGGGTGGTTAGAAGTCGAATTGGGTGAGTTCTATTGTGATGATAAAGAGAAAGAGGTGAAAATGAGCTTCAAAGAGGTCGAAGGTGAGCACCTCAAAGGGGGACTTCTTGTTGAAGGCATTGAGATTAGACCTAAGGACTAAATGCTATTCCAATTGAAATGTAAATAGGAAATTCTTGCTGGGACTCTTTTAACATTTTCTTATTAATTGGCTTGTGGGAAAATATTTGTATACTGTGTAGTTCATAAAAACATTAGAATAGAGATTCATTCATTTATTCGTTCGTTTTCATATTAAAAGATCCATGTAAATTCTACTCTTTTTTTTTTTTTCAAAGAATGGTCATAAATGAAGGATACCCAAAGGCATCTTTAATATTATCACAAAAATCATAGATTAATGAAAATGATGGCTATCATGCAATTTTAATTTCAGCGAAAAGTTTCAGTGGTTGATGCATAATTATATACATTTAACTAAAACACGTGCATGAAAATATAATAATCGTGACAAACTTATCCAAGAGATTAGATTGAGTTTTGACTTATCGAAACCAAAATACATACAAATTACGATGTACAAAAACGTTGAAAGTTCAAAAATATCGTAGTGGCAATATAATTAGCCTTATGGAAAATGTTTTGTCATCGATCCTTCTTTCACTAATGATCTCATCAATTTCTGGACAATTCATTTTTTTTTCTAATATTTTTGAGTTGAAATAAAATTTTGCTTCCAAATAATTAGGTTAACCAATTCATAAATCCTACTCAGTATAAATTTATACCCGCTACGGCTTTCCCACTGTTGACCTCGAAAAATAGTTCGACACGTGGCCAACAGAACAAGAATCCCGTAGGCTTTCCTTGCACACGGTAACACACCGTTAGTTACTCGTAGCCTTTTTCAATAGGGGTAGAAGTGGCCGTGAGCACTCTGATGGCCAAATCAGTATTTCAATCAACCGGAAAGTGGCGTCGGCGGTAAAGTGGTCACCGGAACGTGGTTGCGAATGTGTATAAATATCGTGAAAGACTCTTTAGAATTAAAGACTAGAATGCCAAGATTCGAAAGGGAATCCCCGACCTTACCATTGTGTGGGGGTATTTATACTAGAGAAGGGAAGATGAGAACCGTTGGATCGGGAAACACGTTGCTTCAGATCCCGGATGGGTCGTCTTTTCATAAGCGTCAGTCTGTCAATTCGTAGGCCAGCTAGCATTAAATGATTTCGACGTAGCAACTGAGTCGACAGTTTGTAGTCTGTCACACGTCCTATCAATCAGTCAGGGGCTTGACTTTGGATAGATCTCATAAAAGATCTTGGTAACGTGCTTCTACCGGCAATAGGGCTTTGCTTATGTAATAAATAGGCAGCTGATGCGCTTCCTCTTCCCATATGAGGATCGAACTGATGGCATCATCGGACATAGCTAAATAGAGCAGCAAATGTTCACCAACTTCTGGTTTAGACAGAAGGGGAGCCCGTCCGAGGTATCCTTTTAACGTCTGAAATGCTTCCTTACATTCCGGTGCCCATTGGAACCTCTTCCCTCCCTTGAGAATCTTGAATAAATGAATGCACATTTTAGTGGCTCTGGATATGAAGCGGTTGCGTACGGCCACCCTTCCTGTGACCCATGCATTTCCTTTGGTTTCTGAGTGACCTCATTTCGACCAACGCCTTGATCTTTTCTGGGTTCGACTCAATCCCTCTCTGATTTACAATGTACCCTAGGAACTTACTGAATGCTACGCCAAACGCACACTTGAGAGGGTTCAATCTCATTTGGTAGCTCCTCAAAATCTGGAATGCCTCGTCAATGTGCTTCACATGCTCCTCCGCCCGTAGGCTCTTAACCAGCATATCATCAATGTAGACTTCCATCATTTTACCGAGCTGGTCAACGAACATTCTATTTACCAGCATTTGATAGGTGACTCCTGCGTTCTTCAGCCCGAAAGCATTACCTTATAGCAATACAGTCCTCTATCTGTGATGAAGGAGGTGTTGTCTTCATCTTTGGGATTTACAGGGATTTGGTTATAGCCCGAATAAGCATCTATGAAACTTAGCAGCTCGTACCCAGCTATCGAGTCTACCAACTGATCAATTTGAGGAAATGGAAAACTATCCTTCGGACAAACTTGATCGAGGTTGGAGAAGTTAATACATACTCTCCACTTGCTGTTGTGCTTTTTCACCAGCACGGGATTGGATATCCACTTCGAATAGATGGCTTCCCTAATGAAACCATTGCTGATCAACTTTTCCACCTTGTCCTTTAAGGCCTCATACATTTCCGCATTCATGGTTCTTCTTTTCTGCCTGTGCGGAGTCTGGCTTAGGTCTACTTGTAGATGGTGGCATCTGACCTTTGGGTCTATTCCGATCATATCCTCATACTTCCATACGAAGACATCTGAATTTTTGTGGAAGAAGTCCTTCAGTTCTTTCTTTCATCTTTCCTCCAAATCCTTTTCCACCTGTAAGACCTTAGAAGCATCTTGGTAGTCTACTGGGAAGCTTTCTAACTCCTCTATCTACTGGGAAGCTTTCTAACTCCTCTATTGGAGCGGTTTGTGAATCAGATTCGATGATGCAGAGATCTAGCTCGTCCACGGCTGCCTTTTCAGGTTGGACCCTCACAAAAGCCTCTGCCATTTCGACATCCCTTTCATCAGGGGCTTCAGACATCTCAACGTCAAGGAGCACCATATTAACTCTCCGCTGTTCAGCTTTTCTTAAAGAATTGAGATAACATTCCCTTGAGCCCATCTGATCACCTTGAACAGTGGCTATTCCTTGTTCAGTAGAGAACTTCATGCAGAGGTGATGGATGGAGGTGATTGCCCATATCTCCTTCAAAGCAGGGCTCTCCAGAAGTCAACTACTAAGAATTACACGAAGTGGCGTGCTACCAGAGGCGTGGCCCCCATTTTTCCCCTTGTAATGATACTGTTTCTAGTAAACCCATACAATGGGGATGTCATAGGGGGTGAGCTCATGATCTACCATCATCTTGTCATAGGTTGAGCCGAACAGAATATTGATCGAGCTCCCATTGTCTACTAGCATGCATTTTAATCCATTTCGAGCCACCACGGCTCTTATCACCAGTGCATCGCAGTGCGGATAGTGGATCCCTACGACATCTTCCTGGTGAATGTTATAGGTTCCACAGACCTTGTCGCTTGGGATTAGCTTACTATGTAGTTGGCCATATGCGGGTCTTTGGCCTCCATAGTGTAATTCCTTTGCACATTTCGGGACTCACCTCCTACATGCAGTCCCCAATGATCGTGTCAATTTCTCGGATAGGCTGATGTTCATCGACAGCCAAGTCTCTTCTTGGTCGTTGTCCACTCTTGGCCCTTTCTCTATCTTCGTTCCTGTTATATCGAGGCAAATGTTGCCTCGTCTTCCCCATTTACATTGGATTTTGTCTCGAATTTTCATCCTAGCGACGGTCCTCCCTAGTGCTGCGAGGGTCACTTCTCGCGGACCTAGTAGTTTCTCGGCATTTACTAGTGTCATGGCCATGGAAGCGGTGGAAAGAACAATAGGGTCGTGATTCCTCTTGAGGCCCATTCCTTGGTCCTGCGCCTCTTCCTCTATTTCTAGAGATAGAGGGCCTCATATGGTTCCTGACTGCGCCACTGTTACCAGGTCCAATGCTTTCATAGGCCATTCAGAGTGGTTGTGGCCAATGCTTACCTTGAGGTGGGAGCCACCGCATGTCCGACCTGTGTTCACTGCTGGCTGACTATCTACGAGGTGGGCCCCATATCAATTTGCCTTTGAAGTGGATGGAGTCCCTGTGCTTCCCTGTTCCGGTGATCAATCATCTCTTCCTTGACAATTTCAACCTTCATCATCTCCACCAATTCGTCGTAAGTAGATGGATTTTTACTTCGGACATCTATCCAAAATAAAGTATTCATATTCAGCCCACCCTTTAAAGCTGACAGAGCCTCTTTGTATGTGACTTGCTCGTAGTAGGTTATTCATCAGTGAAGCGGGCGAGGTAACTTTTCAAAGTCTCTCATGCCACTTGCCTCATGTCCTGAAGATGTTAGATTGGCGCCTCTCCCTTGACAAGTATTGGTTTAAGAATGCCTTTTTGAGGTCTGTCCAGCTCCTGATGCTGAGAGGTGCCAATCTGTCGTACCACAGTTCGGCTGCTCCACTAAAGGTCAAGTGGAAGGCCCTGCATTTCAGGGCAGGTGAAGCTCCTCACAAGTTCATTTGCGTTTTTTACTTGTTGAGGTGTTTATCTGGGTCACCCTTGCCTTCATACTTGGCGATCTTATGAGGAACAAAATTTTGAGACATGGGAAAGTCGAGCTTGTAGGATCAGCACTACTCGTCAGAGTCATTCCCATCTTGCAATGGGCGAGGTGGTCGTAGGGAAGCTCCACCTTGATTCCCCTAGTCTACTAGATTTCACCTCTCCCGCCTATTCCTAGGCGGAGGGGCTTGCATCTCCTGGCTTTGTACTCGCTCTTGGTGTTCATCCGATTCGATCAAACACACTTGCAGACCTCTGAGGTCATTCTTTATAATCTGGGGGAAAATTATCTCTCCCAATCGGGGTAATGTCAGCAGGAGCGGCCGTTCCCACTTCTCTTTCAACTGGAATTTTCCTTTGCGGGCTCTGATGAGTTCTTCGGCTCGATTCCGCTCTGGATCGATCTTGTGGGATTCTGATGAGCCTGGAAGCTGCCTTGATTTTGCACTTACAAGAGGAGATCTTGCATGGCCATATTCTGGGCCACGATGTTCCTATGTCAGTGGCCATGTGCGCCACTTCGACAGTCAGCCGTGTGGCAGTTCTCCTCTCTCTGCGGTATCAATGATGAGGTCGTTGGTGTGTAATGTTGTTCTGAATGATCTCTTTTTCAAAGATGTCCCTTACTTTCCTCGGATTCACTTCGTCGTCGCCCGAACTCATTGGCTTGTAAGTTCTTTTCCTTCAAATGATGGGAACCTGGGCAATGATTTCCACTTGTTCCTTTTTCAAGTACAAATTCATTTTTCAAGGGGGAAAACCAACCAAAAGGTTTTGATAGGCTATTTCTTCGTGGGGATGCTCGTGGTTATAGTAACGTTTCCCGCAGACGGGCCAATCTGTTGATCTCGAAAAATAGTTCTGACACGTGGCCAACAGAATGAGACTCCACGTAGGCTTTCCCTGCACATGGTAACACACTGTTAGTTACATGTGGCCTTTTTCGGTGGGGGTGGAAGCGATCGCGAGCACTCCGACGGTCAAGTCAGATTTTAATCAACCGAAAAGTAGCGTCGACGGTGAAGTGCTCCTCGGGACGTGGTTGCGAATGTGTTTAAATATCACGAAAGAGTCGAAAGACTCCTTAGAATTAAAGCCTAGAATGCCAAGATTCGAAAGGAAATCCCCGACCATACCATTGTGTGGGGGTATTTTTACTAGAGATAGGAAGATGAGAACCTTTGGATCGGGGAACACGTGGCTTCAGATCCCGGATGTGTCGTCTTATAATAGGCGTCAGTTTGTCAATCCATAGGCTGGCTAGCATTAAATGATTTCTGACATAGCAACTAAGTTGATGTGGAGAGCGAGTCTTTGCATCCGCCGTGAATGGTGGATGAGTTCGGTTATTCTAAAATGTGGGACATTAGTGTTTCAGCTCGGAGTTACAGAATCAATTCGTCCGACATGTGTTCAGTCCGACATGTGTTCAGTTCATTTGCCATGTAGTACGCCGATGAGTTCGGACAATGTGTGGCAGGTGAAATGGATGGACGATGTTGAGGGCCTCAGAAGGCCTGTAACACCCACCATGAGCGAGCTGGTAGGGACGAGCAACTTGCGAGTCAAAAAAATATTAAACGAGTTGGCTCATGCTCGGCTCGTCCCAAAAGCAAGCTCAAGGCAGCTCACCTAGTATAAGCATCTTTGTTTCTATCATTTTCAATCCAAATATTCTTGTTGTACCAGGGGGTTGATTTTGGTGGGCCCCCTATTGTGAGGGGGCCGACATGGGAGGTTGTCAACCCCTCGGTAGATATAGTACTGCTGTTTTCAATCTATTATTATCTATTAACAACTAATTCCAAATTCTTAAATGATGAATATAATATTTTAGTATTCTTAACTAATTTGACGAACAAGAGTATCTTAAAATTTTTAAGGATTGAAATTATATTATTTAATAGTTTAATGTTTTCAATAGAAGATCAGGATATAAGTTGTGATTTAGTTAAATTAATAAAAGTATTTGAACCATTTCATGAACTTTAAAATAACATACTTATTTTTTAGAATAAGCTCCGGTAATATCAAAATAAGTAAAGTTTATCCAAATTTACTCCCCTCAATGGAACCTTTCTTGCAGCCCATTTTGACTACATCTACAGCAAAACACGAAAAAATAATTATTTAAAGAACTAAGAAAAAGGTCGTCCATTCTAAGTTTTCATCAATAATGTTGAAATTTTGAGATAATTAAGGAACAATTTATGCAACAGTATTCCCATTTTTTTTATCCACAAGTTAGAGGCATTAATGGTAGTTAAAATTTCGAAGCCATAGTAGGTGATAAATTTATTTAAAGCAAATTAAATTGATATAAGATTTCACCATTTCCTTTTTTTTTTTTCCCTCATTTTCTTACAACTTTTTGTTATTAGATAAGTGCACTGACTTTATCTTAAAACATTTATCTTTTTTTTTGAGATTTGAAGTCCATCGCAAAAGGTGAACTTATAAGAGCATTTTCAATAGACTCTTTATTTTTAAGAAGTATATTCTATTATTTGAAGAGTATCTATAAATTTAGAGAGTTAAAATTTTGAAGTACTTCAACAAACTCTTTATATTTAACACTTAATTTTACTACTCCCAAAAAATATTTATTATTTTTATTTATCTTTTATTTTAACTAACTTTTCTTTAGATTATTTTATTGTTTTTCATTTTAAAACATTTTAAATGCATTTAATTGTAGAGAGTGAGTTTGACTCTTCAAATTTGAAGAGCCTTGGAGAGTCAAATCCACTCTTTAAATTAAAATTTTAATTTAAAGAGTCTCTTAAANAAATTTGGAGAGTCAAAATCACTCCCTAAATTAAAATATTAATTTAAAGAGTCTCTTAAAATATGATTTTAATTGTTGACTTTTTAAAATAGAGAGTATCTTATGATTAAATAGTCATTTGAAGATACTCTAAGATGGAGTAATTCAAACTATTATATACAGTTATCTACCCATAATGTCTAGTTGACGTAAGAATTTTTTTTTTTTTTTGCACTCTCTTACATTTTCTGCTAGAAAAAAGTACCTTATTTCGTCGGCTCCATTCAAAGTTCAACCAATAATCTATACATCCATCCTCTTCAAACCAAGAAGGGTAACACGTTCCATCAAGAGCCAACTCTTTAATTGCATCTTCAGGCTATTGCCTTACACTGCCTTGCATGGTGAAAATGTCTAAATTTAAAAATAACGTTATCTAATCTAAAAATAATATTTTAATAGATGGGGGAAAATGGAAAAAGAAAAAAGAAAAGAGCGGGGTGGGGTGGCGAGGTATATATGATTTTGGCTGCAGAAATGAGCATCAATATAATAGTTAATTACCTCATTTGAGTATTGCATTTTACTCAAGAATGAAGTTTATGAGATCTTCCATCTAAGACATTGCTTGTCTCTCATTATTGAGAGGTGAATGAAGTTTTGAATAGTATTTTTTGGAGAATGTGTGGTTGAAATTTAAAGTAACTTTATTGGTTTGTTTGTAGAATATTTTATTGGGTGAATGTGTGATGGAGAATTTTATTGTATCAAACAGAGTTTTAGATTAAAGGTAAACAAATATGTGCTAAATTTGACCGTTTCATCTCAATATAACTAGTCTTGTCAATAAATAAGAACACGTTATTTGAAAGGCCATATCACTTGTTGGATAAATTGAATTTAGTACTTGTTTATCTCTCATTTTGGAAGGAGAAATAGAGTTTTGAATAGTATTTTTGGAGAATGCGTAGTTAAAAAGTAAAATAATTTTATTGATTTGTTTGTAGAATATTTTATTGGATGAATATACGGTGAAAATTATTTCTGTACTAAATAATATTTGATAAAATAGATGACAAATATAAGCTTAGTGTGAGGAAATCTATAATTTACTCTAATTGAATCTTGAAAAATGGATAAAGCAGCTAGAAACCACGCGCTTACATTCAAGGGATATGGGCAATTTTTGACTGACCAAATTGGAGTAAAGTAGTATTGCTTACAATTTTTTTGACTTATTTACTATTTTTCAAAAAATATATATATATATAAAAAGCACTAGCCGGCTCATGTGCCTACTCAAACTCGGCTCCTGTCCACACGAGCCGCGCCAAACTCATACGGGCCGAATCTAGTCATTGTCATACCTACAATTACGTAGGAGATCGAGTTGACTAAAGACTCGTTTGACATTATTTTTAAAAAGTCACAAGAATTTTTAGATCTGTTTGGCTAATTAAAATATGATTAATTTTATGAAAGTACTTTTTCTAGTCAGAAAAGTTTTTAGAAGAAACTGATTTAATGTGACTTACTCTAAAAGCACTTCTGGAATAAAAAATTCTTTTATATATTAGTTTCCAAATGAAAATAAAGATACCATCTTTCAAAAACTCTTCTACAAGAAAGCAAAAATAATGTCAAACAATCTCTAAACCTCTTTAATAAGTATATAATATATATATTCAGCAATTTATGTTAGTTATAAATATAAGAAGTGTATTTTCGAATTATACTCCTTTTTGGTATCCATTATAATTTAATATATTTTTCTCTCTCCTCATTTTAACCAAACATTCTCAAACAAAATAATATCATACGTAAATTCAAAATTTTTCCTTCTTTTTAGCCATACATTCTTCGAAAAAATCACTATTACAAATTACATTATCCTCGAAAATTCATTATAATGGATCCAAATAGGGGTTTTATGTTATATAAACCCCATCCCATCGCAGTGTCAAGTAATTGACCTTGACAATTAAATTGCATACGATCAAAAAGCTATTCCACCAGTTGAAGTCCAAAAGTATACAGAACACGGATAGGGACGCTGTCTTATATTGAATTCACGTCCTAACATTACTACAAACCCTATCACATTGTCAACTATATAAAGCCTTTAGACCATGCAATATGCATTCATTTCTCAAACAACAAACAAGCATTCCAAATTTCTTCCATCTCTTGTGGCACGAAAATTAATCCATGGCAGAAACATCAATCCACGACTTGCCCGAAGATTGTCTTGCTCAAGTTATTGCATTTACGACTCCTGTTAACGCATGTAAATCTTCAACTATATCTCCTATGTTTCACAATGTAGCCGAATCGGACCTTGTGTGGGACAAATTCTTACCTTACGATTATCGTGATATTGTTTCAAAATTGGTTTCTCCGATGGAGTTTTCTTCTAAAAAGGATCTGTTTTTCAAGCTTTCTGCTCCTCTTCTCATTGATGGTGGTAACAAGGTAAAAAACCGTATACTTAAATATAGTCTGAAAATCATGCATGCCATAGAGCCCATAGATATGTTTATTTTCAACTGTCACCATCATTAAGTTGGTATGTGTTTGCAAATAAATTATAATATTTAAATTAATTTGTTTCAATGCAGACATTTGCAATTGATAAATATACAAATAAGAAATGCTACATGTTGAGTGCAAGAGAATTATCAATTACTTGGGCAAGTGATCCTCTTTGCTGGAGCTGGAAACCTCTTCCTCACTCAAGGTCTCTATTTCATTTTTTTAAGCTGTGTTACGGAAATAAATCACATATCCGATATTTAGAACATATCATTGTTTTTCTACTCCTCTTAATAAGTTTGACCTTCTAAAACGAAGCTCAAATTTTGATACGGTATTAGATCTCATCAAGTTCGAACAATTTGATTCCATTAAAATTCAAACAAGCACACGAATTTCAAAATTAATCGGTCAAACTAACCATCATCTTACGGGAACATATTAAAGGATAAATCCACCATCGGTTCTAGGCCAACATATAAGGACTTATGTTACTTTTCTTAATATGGTTGACATTGTAAGATTAAATCTCAAGCATTAATAAATTTACATAAAATTTATATTTTTTTCTTTACTATTTTATAAGAATTAACTTTTTTGAAAAGAGTTCTATTTAGTAGACTTCAAATTTCATGAAAATAAAGTTTGATGGAGGAAATATTTTGAACCTGATTTTAAATATTTGTTTTCACCAGATTTTCAATAGGAGTGGAGCTTATAATGATATGGTGGCTTGAGATATATGGTGAAATCAACACTCGAATGTTATCGAAAAATACCACATATGGAGCCTACCTTGTTGTAAAACTTGCAAATCGTGCATTTGGATTAGACTTGCTTCCATCTGAGGTTTCAATAGAAGTCGGTGATTACAAATCGACGAAAGTAACTTATTTAAGACGCAATGAGTGTAAAAAACAAGATATGGAGTGCGATTTTATGGAACACAAAATTGATGGATCAAGTGATTGTGAAGCTGAAGAATGCATTCTTCATATGCGCGACGATGGATGGTTAGAAGTTGAACTGGGTGAATTCTATTGTGATTGCAATGATAGAGAGGTGAAAATGAGCTTCAAAGAGGTCAAAGGAGAACACCTCAAAGGGGGCCTTCTTGTTGAAGGCATTGAGATCAGACCTAAGCGCTAAACGTTAAACGATAAGAAAAGTACATAGAAATTATTGTTGCGATTCTTGCACATAATCATTTTTTTATTGGCTTGTGGGAAATTCTTTGTATCAAGTAGATAATAAAGCACTGTCATTGAGATTTATTAATTCATTTATTTAATTTATTTTTTTATGTATGAACCAATTTGGCATAAAGTATACTAGTGATTAGTTATTCTCAAGTTTTCTGAGTTTTTGTTTAGAGACCACTTTTGAGTTTACGAGGCATTATGTATTTTTGCATATTGAATCCATTATAATCCATAATGGAAATATTTAGTCCGAGATTTGCAATATCAATTTTGCACTACATGATTTGTTTACGTCATCATTTTATTCCATTACTAATAGAAGTATTCTTTTAAATTATTTTTTCTTACTTTTTGCATATTGAGTCCAACAAAAGAAAAATTAAGAAAATATTTGAACAAAATTTGCAAATTAAGGTTACAAAAAGGATGCAACAGAAAATTGTGAAATACTCCGACTAAAATTTTGATATTCGATTACTAGTTAGTGTTCATGATCAAATTCTAAGACAATGAGATTGGTGATTATTCAGTTTTGGGAAACTTGGATTCGTTTTTTAATTGCAACATAATTAGTTTTCAAGCAAACTACACAAGTGGCTTGATGCGTTCACTTGCAGCTTTACAAATATCAGGGTTGAGAGTAGATGTTGCATGGGAGAAAAGGAATAATAATGTGTGGTTACGTTTTTTTTTTTTCCAAATTGTCTAATGATACGCTGCATATTCCTCTATTTTAAACCCTATCGTTGAGTCTTTTTGTCTAACATGATTGAGGAGAAAAGAGAGTGGAATCACATAGCTATAAGAAAATTTTCAACATATTATGTAGTGCTAATGACATTTTTGACCTTTATTCGATGAAAATAATTTTCTTGTGAGAATTCTGAATGGGGGTATCACTAGTACGTAGACCGTACATGATTTGAGGATGAATTTTCTCCGCCTTAAGCAGAATGATGCAGACCAAGAAAAGGTAAGTGGCAGACTTGATTTGATTTTCATATTATTATTTATTTAATTAGAGTAAAAAAAAAGGTAGTTTAATTGAGGGGGTCAAATTTATATTAGGGAAAATTGCAGTAGCGATCTATAACCTTTCACTTTTTTTGTAAACTTTTTCCTAACCTTTATTTTATGCTATTCATAGTCTCAAACATTTCAAAAATATGCACTTAGGATCCTTTCCATTCATTTGACAGTTAATTGATCAAGAAAAATGATTTTGACCAAATTTAGTAAGGGTAAAATGATAACTTCAAAATTATTATATTAAATAAATTAATCAAAAAACAAAAAATTAAATACCAAAAAATTAAAAAAATAAAAGAACAACAACTTCCCACCCCTCCCCCATCAATTTCCCCCCAAACCAAATTCATTTTTTTTTTATCACCACACCGTCTTCCACCGCTGCCTCCACTACTATTGTCACCATTACCATCACAACATCCAACTACTTCAACCCTCATCCCACTGTGAGATTTAAGAATTGCAATATCCAAGAAATTTAGCATGACTACTAATACTTGGTCCGGCTCAAATTGGAATAGCTCTTGGCTACTTGCAATCGATGGGTGAACTCTGTGACTTTCAGTATATAAACTCTCTGTTCTAATAGGTGTTGTTTCTGTTACCCCTATGTTGATGGGCAAACCATGAGATCTCCTCTTAATATTGCAGCCAAAGTTTCGACAGATCTCCATAGACGATTTGTTGTACTAAAATTCGTGGGTTGAGAAATTTCAACAAAATCTTAGAAAACCCAGAATTTGTGGGTTGAGAAATTGAGAAATGGAGTTTCAAGCTATGGTATCGATTGAAAAATTGTTGGTTTTATAAGGTTTAGGATTTGGAGAATTGGAATTGGGTTTGAGCTATGGAGGGAGTTCCAAAGCTGTATAACGTAGAAAACCCACAATTTCTCACGTAGAATTTGGGATTGGAATTGGAATTGGGTTTCTGTTCCAAGCTATATGAAGTAGAAAATAGGGAGTTGGGCAATTGGTTGGAAGGTGGCTATAGAGTTGTGGTGGTGGTGGTTGTTTCTGGTCGGAGAAGATGTTTTTGGCTAGTCGTGGCTGTTTCTGGGGGTGGGGTTTATATATTTATTTTTATTATTTTTGGTTTTTTATTAATTATTTAATGTAATAATTCTTAAGTTTCCATTTTGCCCTTATTAAGTTTGGTCAAAAATATTTTCTTGGTCAACTAACGGTCAAATATATTGGAAAGACCACATGTGCATATTTTTGAAAGGTTTGAAACTGTGGTTGACACAAAATGAAGGTTAATGTAAAATCTGCAAAAAAGTGAAATGTTAGAGGCCGCTGCTGCAATTTTCCCTTTATATTATTATAGTAGTGTTCATTTCAAATTGTTTTTATAGCAATAATATATTGAAGAGTCCTTATATTATCGATCCAATTTATATTAGTAATCTGATAAATAATTTATGATTCGTGGTACTAGAAAATGGCAAATATAATCAATATTAGAATCTCTAGACGACAATAATATTGTCATTGTAGATATTTTGTTATAAATAATTATTATATAAACATTTTTGCGTTATTTAAAAAAATGTAAGTAGTTATTATAAATATGTTAATATATAATATACGACATTATATTGCAGTAGTTAATACTTTAATTTTAATATAGTATATCAATTGCAAGGGAAAGTAGCAACGAGCCTTTGTTGGAAAGTAAAAATTCATTTCTAATTTCAAAAACACTGTACCAAATATTTAAATAAAATTATGACCTTTTTTATCTCCATTATTTTCAAAATACATTTTTCTCTCTCTTATTTTCAACCTACATTCTTTAATAAAATAATATTTTCAAAATTTTTTCTTATTTTTTAACTACACATTCTCTGTCAAAATACTATTTGAAAATATACTTTGGGTATAAAAAATAGGGCCCAAACAGGCTCTTCTAGCATAACAAAGCATCAGGTTCGTCTACAAAAGTTAAAAGAAAGGACAATATTAAATCTCATACTGAATAATTAAACATGAATTCTATAAGATAAATGCAAAATTGAACCAATATCCCTCCTATACATAAAATGTGAAATGACAAAAGTATATGTAAACAATTATATAATCCTAATACCAAGATATTTAGAATTCACAATTTTCACATATAGATTAATTGATCAAGAGACATACCTTGATCCATAGCAATAATTGAAAGATTAAAACCTGCAAAATATGAACTAATAAAATCTAGAAACTGCTCTCTCTCTCTCTCTCTCTCTCTCTCCATGTAATTGAATTAGATAATTTGATGGGTTTCACTCATTTTTATAGTCAGAGAGAGGCAGTCCAAAGGTCATGAAAAAACTATTCACTTTTCATCAAAGTGGATAACTATAAAAAAAACTATCATTTCTCAATGAACCAATAGAATTTTAATAATAAACCACTTTAATTAATTTATTAATAATATTATGGTTTTACATTCTCCCACTTGGTCCATGTAATATTATATTGTTATGTGGTCTATAACTTAATGTGCATACATAAAAAAAAAAAATTCCTCATACATTGGTCATTTAATATATCACCCTTAAGTAAAGACTAATAAGAGTCGTAGCGATTTTACACCATCATTTCAACATAATTCCTTCCATGTACTACAATATTAGTCCCTACCTAACATGACATGTAATGAGAAGTTCGATAACTGTATTTCAATAATGTCTTTGAAAAGACTGTCCATGTCAGCATTCATATAATTCATTCATGTACATATACCAACTATTATGACAAGAATAATATTTTTTTGTCAAAAACAATACATAAACAATCTCAAAGTGTCAATTACTTCAATTCCATAATGTTAATGATCATTTCTAATAATGTACATTATTTCGACATGTTCATCAAATGTCTTTGGTGATAATCCTTTCGTCAGTGAATCTGCAATCATAAGATTTGTGCTAATATGCTCGATTGACACCTTTTGTTTTTGAGCTTCTACTTTAACGACAAAGTACTTCAATTTCATGTGTTTAGCACCTTTAGAGTATTTGTTATTCTTTGAAAAGAAGACTGCTGCAGAATTGTCACAATAAAGTTTCAGCGGCTTAGCAATACTGTC
>CAIGRN010082217.1:0-33162 GCA_903798345.1 Fraxinus anomala
TCATTCATTTGTGTTCTTCAAATTTGGGTGAAAAATACTTTGTGCTTTAGTATTTTCTGCAACAAGGCTTGATTAATCCTTCAAATTATTTGCCAGAAAACTCTTAAGCATCTCAATCAATTCGGAGAAGGGGCAAATATAGTTTGAGGACAGCGATCACGCGTTTGAACATTTAATTCTTGATTCCGATTTGTTCGTATTTTGTTCATTATATTGCTGCATACGTTGGTAAGTTTCTTCTCCAAACCCGGTGCCGTTTCCAACAAACGACACCAATTATAAGAATGAAGATAATGATAGAAATGTCAAAGAAACGATAAACTGATCTTTTATTACCAAGTTATTTTCATATTATAACACAGATGGATCAGATATGAAAAAGAAGAGTGCATCATTCTTCATTATTCCTAGCAAATAGCTGAGCAAAATCGCTGTGTACAGAGCTTTTCATTTCTCTTGTCAGATAGCTTATTTCCATTCAATTTTCTCTTAGATAGGGTCTATTCTTGACATCCCATCACTTTGTTCTTCCTATTTTGGATGCCAAGGGAATGGAAATAAAAAGTACAGAGAAGAGACAGAATTGGTTCAGCAAGTCAAACAAACACAAAAGCTCAGGGAGGGAAGGAGGTGATTAAGAAACAGCCAAGAGTAATTCCATAACATTTCAGAATTGGAATGCAAATTTTGCTTAAATTGCACTTCGGTACAGAATGGTCGGAAGATAATGGAGATGGAAGAGAAACTTCAACCTTATTGTCAGCTTTTCTTCCTAAAAGGCTAAACAGCTAAGTTACTCAAAGAGTTCACCCATAAGTCAGCAGCCAGGCCCGCAGTATATGAATAAATTATTTCTGGATTTTTAATCAATCAGTTTGTACTCGAGATCTGGCTCAGTCATGCTCCCACTAGCATTCTGATATGATATAAAGATAACAGAAGCTAAGGGTTCTTTATTTCATTAGCGGAAACAAGTGTTTGCAAAGGTTTATTATAATCAGACAATTGCCAAGTTGGGATTTCTAGGGCTAGCCTATCATCATTGTCCATCTCCTGTTCCAGTCCTCTCTATGATAAAATAGAATTACCTGAATAAGTCTTGTGCTTTTGCCGGATCTATTTTTCTGATCTCTCCAGTTGCGAGGATCAGCAACAAAATGCCAGTACTTAATCAAATGTTCTGCATAGAAGAAAGTAATAGCTAATGCTGAAAACATGCAGGAAAAAGTTCACACTCAATAAAGTCAACCCACTTGTTTAACGAGGTAATCAGGAATGTAAAGCATGTTGAGAGCCTAAAGGAGTGCTTCGAAATTCTTTGCATAAAATTCTTACTACTTTTATTTGATGGAAAAAAACAGCACGAGCAGTTCCCAGTAAAAAGCTTAATGGAAGTCAATGATCAGACAGCATAATGAAGTCACAACACAAAATATTCATTGAAAATAGATTTCAAGCTGGTTTACAAATTGAGTTGGCACAAAATTACTTCATAAAATATGTTCAATGTTTTCCAATCAAGTCACATGTCAGCTTGTATCAGTAAATATCTATTGACAGTCTCAATTGGAAAAGACAGTTCATTTTACTTGACAATTGCATTGAACATATTGAATTCTTTTGCATGGAACAAACAGATTTCATCTCTACTTGCCAAAATCACCCATTTGTTTATATCTTATCCTTGAATGCACACGTGCATATGAAAATAGTGCATTTGGCCTTTCCACAACAGGTTTCAAGATGGAGAACCAAGGGGTAAGGGAGAAACAAGGGAAACCTGAACGTTCTTCCCAGTGGTACTTCATTATTTTTAATCCTCGACGATTCATTACGGACAGCACAAAATATTCTCTAGCCAAAAGTAGAATAGGTATAAATATAAGCAGATTGCACTAAACTGAAGCACAAAGAACATATCTAATTTTTCAACCCCACGACGTCTCACAGCCATTAAATTAGTGAGCAGTACCATTTGTCCACGGCCATTGTAGCAGATTGTCAAAGGGTGGGCGTGGGGTGAGGTTCATTAGTCTCAGCGAATTAAAGCTCCAGTTGTTGCACCATATAATAGAATATGACACGAAGTGCCAAAGTTTTAAGTAAAATAGAGACGGTTTGTCAGACGTATGACGAAGGCAAGTAAAGAAAACTGATCTTTTGGACATATCAACAACCAAAAAAAGTTATCCTTTCATTCATATTCTTCCATGACACCTATAATTGCTTAAATATGAAAAATAATCATTACATTATTACTAAGAGGAAATTTAGAAGGATCTGATGAATAGCAACTAAAAGAAAATATACCTGGTATGAAGTCTGGGACCTGGTTTCTTCCTTCCTGTTGTGGAGCTTCATCATCTGAATCTGACAGAACTATGTATTCTTGATGAGGATCCAGCTGATTGGCAACATGGAAAGAAGCATTATCAAGTTCCTTATGTTCCTCAGGAAAAAAGCCAAGCATAAGCTTTAGGTACTGAAAGCAAGATTCTGACCTTGGGGATCTTTAAAGTCGTACTTTGGTCTGGATTCTCCACCATTTGAACTTCTCTGGGATCTTGAGTTTCTATAACTAGTTAAGGCAATCAATGGCAGGTAGTTCCATGCAAATCCAAAGAAAGAGGAACATAACCAAAAACTAAATCTTATTTTCACTAAATTTAAGACTGACTAATTAATCTTTTTTCTCATTTCTATACTGTTCATTGCCAAGTTTACTAGAATACCAACTGGAAATGTTAGTTTTCACCTACAACTCCTTTCTTAGTGGTCTCTTATGCTCCTCTATGTTGAAGTTCAAACTGTTTGATGCTATGAAGCATGGACATAGACACAAGATAAGGACAAGGAACACAGACACATCATGTAACTTTTTGAAAAGTTAAGACACAACACGTCATGAGCACACCAACACATAACATTTCAAAAAAGTACAACGCAAACACGTTAGGGACAATGAGACTCGTAACCTGTCAAAAAAGAAAAGCACAAACACGTCAACGACAAGTCGATTAAAATAGTTTAAATCTACATGCTTATATATTATATCTTTATTTTTTCATTTTTCAGTAAAAATAATACCTTTTGAATTTTATAAGTGAAGTTTTTGAACTATAGTATATCTGTTATGTTAAGGAAATTTTATTTGTACTATTTGTCACTGATGCAAGCGGAAGAAAGATGCATACAATTCATATAATACAAATTGGAGAATTCATAGAATCTTTTTTTTTTTCAAATTAATATGACTTTCTTTTACATGGATTATATAATAGTTAAAAAGATTTCCTGAGTTAAATTTCTAGTTATAACATTATACGAGCAACCATATCGCTATACCACATAACCCCAAGTTACTACCAGTAGGCAGCAGTAAGTAAATTCTGCCTTGGAGCGGAATTTAGCATGAGTGGGTGCATTGTCAAATGCATGCTCTAAATATGAGTACAAAACAGAAGACAAAAGATGCACAAATATTCAATATCTATCTTGTATAATTTTACTAACTGAAACAGAACATTTTCCAACAGAAGGATACCAGATAGCAAAACACTTTGGCTTTTACCATCCTTCGAATCCTGGCTCTTTGCAGACATATTGCTCCATTTTGTTAACAAGGTTCTTGCACTTTTTGAGATATCTAATCCTAAAATCAGAAAATGAAACAATCTAGCAGAGGAACATTTAAAAACTCCATTGCTAAGCATAAATGAAGGTTCACTATGTGATCAATCTACTAAAGAAATAGAAGTTGCATAACATAGAATTTTTTTCCCCTGAAAAGTACAACGAAAAATGTACTATCTTAAATAATATGTGGGCAAAAGAGCATATAAATAAGATCTCTCTCTTCCTCAATATCAATGGATATCATCAGAAAAGTTCATATGAAGCAATTAAACAACTATCCTTTAACAACCAGTCTAGAAATCAATATTTTGACACCAATGGGTCCCATTTTACTCCTAAAGAATATAATTCTTCATGACATCTAATCGGGGCCAATTTGGTTACCTTTTGTTACTGCATTTATGAGCACTTAGACACATATATACAAACATACAGAGAGAAGGAGAAAATGATGGGGAGGCATGGAGAGAGATAGAGCAGATGGTGTCAAGGAGCAATTGCAAGCAAAAGAACACACCTGGTGTCCAATAAAATTGCAGTTTAGTGACAATTTTATATATTATTGTTTTCTGCGCAAGGAAAGCCGTCTGTAGTGGCAAGATATGAAGAACCTGGAAAAAATAAACAACTTTTAAAACAATAGAGAAATATTAAAAGCAAGGCATGTGGTAAATCAACATTATGATGGAAAAAGACCTTAAGAATAATATTAAGGACACTTGTTTGTTCTTCCATAGCTGCTTCACTTAACCATGTTGCTAATATCATCATACCACCTTTAATTAACAACCTGTAAATATATAAGAAAGTACAAGGCGATAAAGAGTAATTCACAGTCATAATTGAAGCTGAATATACTTTTATGTTTTCTTCAGAAGGGAAGAGACTGTACATTCATAGCAAGCTTTAAAGAAAAAGAAGGCAACAATCACCTAAATATCAGCCTCGAAGATTAAGGTCATATTTACAGAAAATAGATAACCTATCAAACTAGTCAACAGAGAGAATTAAGATACATAAATATTGACTTTCAAGGAATCCTTATGATTTGCCAACACTCCCCCTCAAGCTTGTGAATAGATGTTTCTGTTCTCAACTTGCTAGTGTTCATATGAATTGCATAACCTGATAGTCCTTTGATTAAAATATCAACTTGTTGTACTTCTTTTGAAATATATGGTATGCAAATAAAACCGCTTCCAGATTTTCTTTCATGAAATGTCTGTCCAATGCTACATGCTTTGTACAATCATGTTGGAGAGGATTGTGTGTTAAAGGCTAACTAATTATCAAATACAATGTCCTTGCTCCTTCCCATTTTACTCTGAGGTCATTAAGATCAATCATCAACTAAAGCATCTCAAAATTTCCTTGAGCATGGTGCACTAGATCTAGCAACCCCTATTTGCTTCTTACTCCATACCACTTAATTTTCTCCCAACAACGGGCAGTATCTTGATATTGACCTTGTATCTACAATTGACCATGGCCAATATGCATTGATATATGCTTCCAAACTCAATTTCATATTTCTTCTAAATAAGATATACCTTTCTAAGGGCTGAACTTTAAACAATGAAGAACTTCATAATCTGTTTCTAGACGACTTTCTTTAGGTGAATCCATGAACTGACTTACCATACCAACATCATAGGCTATATTCAGTCTTGTATGACCCCAAGTAAATAAGCTTGCCAGCCGGCATTTGATGCATACCTCAGTCTACAAATGCCTCTTAGCCTCTCCAAGCTTATATCTGAGTTCAGTTGGTGTATCAATGTGGTTGCACCATAGCATCCCAGTTTCCTTGAGGAGGGAAAGGAAATATATCTATTGTGATACAAAGATACCTCCTCGAGTGAGACACCTTTAATACCTAAGATATACTTAAGTCTCCAGTCTTTCATTTCAAATTCTTAGGTCAATCATTTTTTAAGCCATTCCATCTCATCCTAATCATTCCGGTCACAGTATTATCATCTATGTAATCAGGGTTGTGACCTTTCCGAAGCTGGAGTGCTTGACGAAAAGGTTATTATATCCTTGACTTTATTGGTATTTCAACTCTACCATAGCCTTGGTAAACCTACCTAACTATGCTCTAGGAGATTGCTTAAGCGTACATAGTGCCTTCTTGAGTCAACCTACTTTGTTGATAAAATCCCATCAAATATTGGTGGCTTCCATGTATACTTCTTCAAATCACCATTTAAAAATGGATTCTTGACATCGACTTGTTGTTAAGGCCAACCAAGATTAGCTATTAAAGATTAAAACAAGAACGCATTTATCGTTCCTCTAGAGCAAAGGTTTCTTGATCATCCATCCATAGGTTTGAGTATAAAGTTTAACCACCAACCACATTTGATACTTTAGCTTCGCTACTTAACACCCATTACTCCCTCTCATTTGTTGCATGAAAAGAGAGTAATCAAATCTCTGAGTCTATAGCACTAGAACACGTTCTTCAAGTTTCAAATTTGTCTTGCAATCTATTGTCTATTAGCCAGTTGACAAAAAGCTCCAATTGCTCTATTTTCAATCTCACTGTATTTTGCAGGACCTTTCATCGGAGAAAATAATATGCAGTGCTAAAGAGTGTGAGGGACTACTATATTGAAGAGACTGAAGTCGGTAAACAATGTAAAATTGTAATTTGTGATTCTGTATCTGACTCTAGGAATAGTAAAATTATGTTATGACATATAGAATGAGCCATCTTAATTTTCAATACTTAAGACGTGTATTTCTTTCCATATTTTCGAATAAAATGACTACTTATTTCCAATGTAAAATCTGTGAATTAGCGAAACATCAACATAATTGTTTCTCAAAATCCAATTACAAACCATCGAAACCATTTAGTATGATATACAATGATTTATGGAACCCTTTACGCACTCTTAATTGTACTCGCACAAAATAGCTTGTTACGTATATTGATGACCATACTTGAGTTTGTTGGGTTTACTTGTTAAAAGAAAAAACTGATGTCTGTTCTATCTTTATCAATTTTCATTTGATGATTCAAACATAATTCCAAACACATTCAAATTTTGCGCTATGATAATATCACGGAATATTTCAATGCTACCACCTTGCGAGACTACATACAAAAATAAGGTATAGTACACCATATGCTATAATCTAGACATAAAAAGTATTTATTAGTCTCGATGTCACATTCTTTAAAAGGACTCCTTTCTAAAAACCTTCTCTTCTTGAGAGAACACCAGTTCTTGGGCTTTAATTTCTCTCCTTCTGAACCTATCCAACACTGAATCTATCACACCATCTTGTCCACCCTATCTCAAAATTCTAATCTTATAATGCTCCATTTATAGGGTTTCGTGCTTTTGCATCTAACCTTGATAGTACAAAAATCCAAAGAAACATTCAAGAAGCCCCTGGAAGTTCCAAAATGGAGTGTGGAAGAAATGCAAGCCCTAGAGAAAAATGAAATTTGGGATGTGTGGATGTACTGAAAGGAAATAAACTCGTGGGTTTTCAATGTGAAGTTTAAAGCTGGTGGACAATAGAGCGGTATAAAGATCACCTAATTGCAAAATGATACAAACAAATATACCACATTGACTACACAGACATGTTCGCACTTGTGACAAAGTTGAATCCAATTCGAGTTCTATTGTTTTAAACAGCCAACTTAGATTAGCCTCTTCACCAACTGGACATTAAGAATGCATTCCTGAATGGGGAATTAGAAAAAGAAGTCTGCATGATATTATCACAAGATTTTAGTAAAACTAATGAATAAAGACGGGTATATAAACTCAAAAAATCTCTATATGATCTCAAACAATCACATAGAGCATGGTTCGATAGATTTGTTTAAGTGTTGAAAAGTCAAGGATATTCGTAAGGACAATCACATCATACTATGTTCTTCCAACAATTTAAAGACGAGACGAAGATACTTTTAATCGTATATGTTGATGACATAATCCTAACTAAAGACAATTTAGTGGTAATGGAAAGACTAAAGAAAAGCCTAGTCACCGAATTTGAAGTAAAAATCTTGGAACAAATGCGATACTTCTCGGGAAAAAAAGTAGCAAAATCAAAAAAAGGGTATCAGTATTTCATAACGAATATACATTCTTGACCTTCTGATCGAAACTGATATTCTTGGATGTAAACTAAGCGACATACCTATTGATACACGGAGAAAAACAAGACATCAGGAACCTAGTAAAAAAAGGCAGGTATCAAAGATTAGTTAGCAAGCTAATTTACCTAGAACATACTAGGCCTGATATTGCATTTGTAGTTAGTGTGGTAAGCCACATGCATTCTTCAAAGGAAACTCACTTGGAAGCAGAATATAGAATCCTCAGATACCTCAAAGGCTTCTCTAAAAAAGACTTCTTCCAGAAAAATGAAAGAATGAAAGTAGTATTCACATATGGAGAATGAGCAGTATTGAAGGTGAAAACATGAAAAAATATTTCAGAGTATTTTTCATATTGATAATGTACAATACATAGCTCTTATTTATAGTAGAGGAAAGAATTAAAAGAAAGGAAATAAATCTCTAATCAATTTACAATATTCTATCTATGGTAAGTAAAATCTCCAACAATCTCCCTAATTATATTCCTTCAGGGATTTCCAACACGTATCAATAAATGATAGGAGATCAACTATCAATTCTTGCAGCTTTGTATAGGAAAACCTAGTAACTTGAAGAAGAAACATAATTTTGTGGCTAGAAGTATTGCTCAGGCTGAGTTTAGAACAGTTGCACAAGGAATATGTGAAAGATTATGGTTAATCAATCCAGTAAAACATAACCGAACCACATTCTATCAAAGAAAATGTTGAAGACGGAGTTATTTGTATGACATATATCCTTACAAAAAAGCAAAGTACGGATATCTTCACCAAAGGATTACCTCAACACAATTTCGATGATTTCATCCGCAAGTTGGATATGGTCAACATACCCAACTTCAGGAAAAGTGCAGAATACCCCGAAAATTATATGGGATAATTGTAATTGATTCTTTGTACCTTATTTAATTCTTCTATAATTATGCAGAATTTTCTTTTCCTAATTTAGGAGAGTACTTCTCGTCTTTCTTCTCTTCTGTTGTATTATGAATTAAGAGCAATATGCTTGTATAATCATCCAGAAATACAGAAAAGTTATTCTGATTTCAATATATGTAATTTTATTTATACACGAAAATAAGTAACCAATCTCCTAATTATTTGGATTAGCAGGTCAAATTTACAGAAAATAAAAAACCTACTGAAGTAAACTATACTGAATCAATCATAATAAATCAGAAATAGTTAAGATACAAAATTCTTGACTTTCCTACTAGGCAGGTATTCCATATCATTTGCCAACGGATTATATTGATTATTACACTAATAAAGAGAAGGTGCAATACCAAGATAGGACTGAAGGATTTTCTATTTGCAAGATTGACTCCATCAATTCGACTTGTCCAGAGAATGATTTTTCTTTCTTCATTAATGCAATCTTTTCATCTATAAAAAGTTTATCGAACTCTTCCAGATCAGGTTGAACTTTGTCAATATCTGCAGGAGCCACTTTAGTACAAGGAAACTGCTATTTATCATCCTAAATCATTTATCAATTAAAAACTACAATTGGTATAGACTCAATCAAGAATCCTATATTTATTAGCCAACCGAACTACAATTGCCCAATTAAAAATTGCGGACTTACCAGTCTTAATTGATAGCGGTCCAGCCACCTGCATTAGTATTTTTAAAAGAAATAGATGAGTAATTATCAAAAACAAAAGTGAAAAAATTTCTAAAATTGGCATAAAAAGAGAAAAAAATTACCATCTCTGGAGACAGAGGATTGACACCAGTTAATTCACGATGGGTTTTAACATAGTATTTAAGCTGTTGGATCTGGCTCTTGAAGAGTTGCTGCTGCAAGTCCAACAAATCTGTATACGTTGTAACGGAGCTGATCAAGCAGTTCTGTTCTAGCACTTTCCTGAACTCCATTCTCTGTTCCTGAAAATTAATTTTCCAGCATATCGTATATGACCAATAAGAATAAACTAGCAGTAAAAGGATAAAAGCATTAAACTACAAAATAAGGTTCTGGGCTCTGCAATCAGGGTGTGACGTAGCAGAATATGAAGAAACACAAAAAGAAAGCTCGTTGATCCACAAAACACGTTGATTTGTGTGAATAGCAAGCTTGGATCAAGAATGATTTGGAACTCTCCAAAAGACTCTTATTTGTATAAACTTCAACCAAAAGGCAACATTCAGTTTTGCAAGAATATAAAGCTCAGTAAACCCTAGATAACAAAGCTATAAAACTTGACTAGACTGCCCTCCTACCTAATAAATTAACACTAAATAATTAGACAATACTTATTACAACGAATGCAAACAATTAAAAGGAATAAAACAGCAGGTCCACGCCATTCCTGCTCAGAAACTTCTTGTTCCCTTGGTTTTGCAGTATTGAGGAAAGGAGGGATGGGATGGGATGGGATGGGGTGGGGTGAAGTGGGAAATCATTTGAGATGGCAGAAAATGGGATGAAAAATTAACTTTTACACTACGTTCCTTCTCACAATAACTAATTAGATAATAAATTTTTCAGGACATATTCCAAAAAGTCCTTAGAGAAAAAGAAAAGTAGACTTCAATTTTTTTTGAAGTACCTTCAAATCAAACAACTAAACGTTCTTAAATACCCTCTATCCTTATTCTGCAGCACCCAGTGTTAACACTACAAAAAAAGGGAATAAATACGAGGAGAAAAAAAGGCTAATTTGCCAATGATTTTCTCAGTTTTGTGTTGTCTTCAGCCCCCATGTCACCACACAGGGGACAGGAAGATGAAAAAAGGGGATCCTATCAACTTGAATCCTATCAACTTGTTCCGACCTACAATTAAGCTCATGAGCTTGGTCCGACTTCAAAGTCAAGAAACGAAAGAAGGCTTCTATCTCCAAGTTTAACTCAGATGTCTTGAGAAATAGAGATACGTATAATACAGGTTTTTCAAGTAAAGGGCCACAGCCGTCACAGCCCTGTGCAAAAGAAAAAAGGCCGAAAACATGCATTTCTAGGTCCTCTGAGTAGAATCATCAATTATCAACAGTTAGTTGTAACCCCTATTTCATCTAGCAATCATATATACTGAACAGTCGAATACTCAAACTCCACTATTCAGTTCTATGTTGAAGGATTAATGTTACCAAGGCTTCTAATGAATGCTTACCGACATAACCACACTTTAACAAGTACTACGAACATGCAAATATATATGTCAAAAAGAATTCCTGATCATACGTGACCGTGCATTGCCACTGGGATAAACAATAGATTCATAGTGCGCTTCAAAATTTCCCCTTTATCAATGCTCTTGTAAATAAGCAATATAATTATAATGCACAAAGCACATCAAAAGTGGGATCAACAATATATTCACTAAGTGCTTGAAATTCTCCCTTTCTTTCAATGCTCTTGTAAATAGGCAATATAACCATAATCTACATAGCACATCAAAAGTTTGCTTGAATGTTGACAATATCTTATTACACGTTCCAAGAGCATTTAAACTAATGTTGACATTTTCATTTAAAGTCGAAAAAGATAAATTAAATTAGATGAATTAAATTAGATGGAGAAAAAAAAAACATGCATAGTTTTAAACTCATGAATACTTAAAATAGTTATATATTAACCTATGTTGCGTGGACTCGGATGCGGGTGTACATCTTACAAATTTAATTTTTTCTTTAAAATTTATATAATGATAATTTTAGGAGCATTTTTTAGTGATATATATAAATACTTTTGACTGTAATCTTAAAACAAATTAAGTTGCAAATTGTATTACTTTATTAAGAAATGTGAGATACATATGAGAAATCACTTTCAATCCATAACAAAATAACAAGAATGGTATAAAGGATCATCTGCTTATTTAAAGTATCTGACACGGATCCCATACCCTCATCCTTGTCGTGTGTCTATACGGGTACTTCATCCGAAATAGAGTCCAAGCAACATAGCTATTATCCAACATCTAAAGACATTTTCTAGGACTCCCCTTCAGAAAAAGCTCAATGGCTATGCACATAAAGATCAAAAAATATAAAAATGAATTAACATCAACAGATCTAAATATATATTGTTTCTTACCTGAAAACCAGCACGAGCTGACCTTTTCTTGCCACCTTTTCTTGCCATTTCAATTGCCCTACCTAACAATTTTGGAAACAACAAATACAAATAAACAGCCAAGCCATTAATTGCACCATATAAGTATAATAAATTACTCGCGCAATATTGTAGATGGTCATTTCCTGTTTGTCTAATTCTCTCAAAAACATTTATGCCAGTAAATTGTTTTTCCGATTTCCTTCCTTTTTGTTCTAATCCATGTAAAGAGTGAGCGACTAAAAACGATAAACCAAATATTTTAAATTCTATAGTAGATCTAGCTATTTAATCTATCAAGTTGACAAATAACCAAAAAAAAATCAAACAAATTCCAGAGACAAGCTAAATACCGAAGAAAATCGGAAGCAGGGAATGAGTGGACAGGAGAGTAGAAAAAATGAAAGATTATGTATTTTGAATGGAACGGGAAAGAACAAATTGAGAGAGATTATGAAGTGAGTATAAGGAAATTCCTTTTTTTTTTAGAAGGCGGAGGGTTCATAATTATAATTTACTTTTGTGGAGAATTTTGAGGAGATGGTGTGTAAAAGAGCAATTGATTTTTTTTTTTTTTTGGGGGGGCGTGGATTTATAATTTCTTTTCTGGGGAATTTTGCGACTGTTTTTGGATTGGGAAAGCATCTTCGTAGGTACGAAAACAAGACAAGAGCCAGTGGAGTTGGCTAGGAAAACTTAAGAAAATCAACTCGCACTTGACAGCTCAACTCATGGTCGAGTTGGACCAGCGTTTACGAGAAAAAATAGCGGAAACACATAAAGGCTGATTTTACTACATGGATATTTTACCTATAAAGGCCTTTTACATGAAATCGTAAAATGAGGCCATATTTCATTTTAACTTCAAAAAATTTCTTGAAAGTTTTTAAAAATCTATTTTGATTGTCACAAATCATGAGACCAGACTCGCATCAAGATTAGAAGTGCAAAAACACTACATGAGCTACATTGACTCCGAGTTTAGCGGTAGCATCCTCCCTACCTATAGTACTACGACTCGACTTGCTAGTCCCATAGCAGAAACACAAGATTTTCTCCATCAAATTCTATCTAATCTAAGGATTTTATCCAATCAGCCCAGGATCTCATCTAATAAATCATGACCAGAATTTCACTCAAATCAAAATTCCAATCACATCCAAAAAGAAGCAAGCACTCAACTAGTTATATCCTCTGCCTTTGCTATTTCTAAGTTTGAAATTCGCATTATCTCTATTACTTTGTAGTCTTGTATCCACATTTCGTGACTTATGCATTGGAGCCCCCTTCTTCCCTCGCCTTGGAAAAAAGCATATAATCCATCAACTTGTGATGGAAAATGGTACCTCCATGAGCAAGAGCCCCTCAAATATCAAAATATCTCGCTAGCATGCAGAAGATTGTAACATTTGGCATCATGTGGTAATATAAAACAAGAGGCCATGGAAAAAGCATGTAATCCACCACTTGAGATAGAATTAAGGCACCTCGAAGAGTTAAATATCAAAATATTATCTCCCAATCGCAACTTGAAACTCTGCAACATGTCAATGTTATCGATAATTGATTTGGTTCGGATGCCTCCAATGGAGGAGTTTCTTCTGATTAAATAACAAAATTTTAATTACAGCCTACAATAAGGAGCTAAACAAAATAATTAGTAAAGGTACAACTATTTCCTAATGAAAAGATTCGTTATGCATATTTGCAATAGTTGTCTAATGCATTATTCTCGCTGACATCCCCCTCAAATTGATGATGGTCGATCAAGAAGTATCAATTTGTCAGTCACAAATTGATGATGATGGCGAGATAGAGCTTTAGTAAAAAATTTCAGCGGTTCGGTGTTTGGTGGAGATGTGAGGAAGAGTAATCTCATGGCAAGCAACCGCTTCACGAATGAAATGACAATTTATTTCAACATGCTTGGTACGCTTATAAAATACTAGACTAACAACAATCTGAATAGCACTTGTATTATCAGCATGAAGAGGAGTCGGGGAAAAATGTGGAATACCAAGTTCGTCTAATAATCCTCAACACCAAACCATTTTAGAACGGGCAGATGACATGGCCAAACAATCAAACTTGATGGAAGACTTCGAGATGCGATCATGCTTCTTACTCTTCCAGGAAATAAAAATATATAAAAGAAGCATATACTAACCTGTAACATAACGACATGTATCCGTATAAACAGCCTAATCCGCATCACTAAAACCGTCCACTCTAATTAACTCCTAGAAGGAAAAAACAAAATAAGGTAAGATGTACCCTTGAGATAGCGAAGAAGATGGTGAACGGCTACCAAATGTGATTGGCAAGAAGCCTGCATAAACTGACACTGGATATCAAAAGAGATATCAAGTCGAGTAATGATCAAATAGTTCAAACTCCCTACAAGCTGTCGATACATGGAGGGATCAGATAAAGAATCGCCACCCTCTTGACACAACTTCAAATTGACCAACATAGGTGTAAGAACTAAATTGTTGTCTTGAAGACTGGTTAAGGAAATAAGTTTTATACTTATTCTGATGCAGGAATGTGCCAGTCGGACAATGTTGAACCTTAAGGTCAAGAAAATAGTATAGCGGACCAAGATATTTCATATGAAACAAAGATCTAAGGAACTGTTGGAGCTGCTCAATCAACAGGGGATCAGATTTTATAATCACAATATCTACATATAAAAGAAGTATAACCATTCCATTAGGAGTTGTGTGAAGGAAGTGAGGAGTCATACTAAGTAAAAGTGAAACCAGAAATAGTAGTATGAAACTTCTCAACCATGCCCACGGTGCCTGTTTCAAACCATATAGAGACCATATTAAGCAACAAACCTCATTAGAAGTAAAAGAAAACATGCCAAACTAATAATTTCCTCCTTTAGATCACCATGTAAGAATGCCTTCTTCACATCCATCTGACAAAGCAACCGTCCTTTTGAAGCATCAATGGCCATAACTATGCGAACAACAATCATCTTGACGGCATGAGCAAATTTTTCCTCGTAATCAAAACCATACTCCTGATGAATTTCAAGTACCACTAGATGAGCTTTATATCGATAGAGCCATCAGCGTGCAACTTAATAATGTAAACCCATTTGCACCCAATAAGCTTAATTCCAATAGGACAAGGGACGATGTCCCAAGTGTTATTATCTTGAAGAGCATGAATTTCTTCTTGCATAGCTGTTGCCAACAGTCTTTAAGTATAAGCCTGAGAGTAAGATTAGGCACAAAAGTAGCATTAAGAGTGGCTTGAAAAGTAGAATGAGAGAACCCATACCTATCCGTAGGCTGTGAAACCCAAGAAGAATGGCAAAGCTCATGTAAAACTAGATCAAACATCGATTCAAAGATAGGAAGCAGCAGTGGGCGACGTTGCTAATACACAATACCTAGCTTAGAACGATTAACTATACCCAACTCATCATCAAAAGAAGCAAGTGAATTAGAAAAAGAAACATGATTTGTATGTGATGGAAAGAAATATAGATTTTAAAAGAAAACATATCGAGATAAATACTGAGCTTGTTAGCAAAAGCATCAACCCTTTATGGGAATTGCAGTAGCTAAGAAAAGCACATCGAACAACTTGAGCAACAACTTTGTAACATTATGTAGGAGGCAATTGAACAAAGTATACGCAACCAAAAATATGTAAGGAATTATAATTAGGAGGTACGTCAAATAAAGAACATGCAGAATCAAAATGTAAGGTCAAGGATGACATACGATTAATCTAATACATAATCTTAGATAAAGCTTCAACCCAAAATCGAGGGACACAGGATTTAAGCATTAAGGTACGGACGATATCTAAAAGATGTCCATTCTTGTGCTCAGCAACTCCATTCTGTTGAGAGATGTATTGACACAAACTCTGGGATAGTGTACCCTTTTGTTGTAGGAAAGATTGAAAATCACAAGATATATATTCTTCACCAGAATCAGAACGTAAGATCTTAATACACGTAGAAAATTGTGTTTCTACATAGGCGACAAAAGTTTGAATGGTAGAAAATACATCAACTTTAGAGCGAAGAAAAAAGACCCACATGAAATGACCATAATCGTCAATAAAGTCACAAAGTACTTGTACTGAGCATAAGAAATGTGACTCATACCCCTAACATTAGAATTTCATTCGTATTACTCAAAAAACTATGTTTCATTAGATGCATTAAAATAATAGGATTGGGGTGACCCACTTTCTTATGCCAAACATACAATTATTAGCGATAGTAGAAAAATCGACAGCTTCAAACAAAATTCCTGACAACAAGATCACCGACAACCTACAAATTGTAACCCCAGGCAAAGAGTAGGCACCATAGAGGCGGAACAACGAGAAGGCCTTCGACAAAGAGAAGGCGCCATAGAGGCGAAACAACGAGAACCAACAAAACCCGATGTCCAACGAGGTTAGTCCCTAAAACAAGAATGAGCCTCACCGTAGAAGTAAAACTCCAAAAAGAATTTCCCAACCAGAAAGAAACCCTCGACGACTCGAAATACCTTAAAAAATTGAACTCGCTTTTAGATTGAGGACTTTGATACCATGTCAAAAATTGATTTGGTTCAAATGCCTCCAATGGAGGAGTTTCTTTTGATTAAATAACAAAATTCGTCATAGCCTACAATTAGGAGCTATACAAAGTAATTAGTTGAAATGGAAGGGAGAGATGAATGAAACTATTGATAAAATAGTGTAGTTGAAATGAATTTTCCACCAGTTGAGTGGTTGAGAGATGAGGGTAAAAACGTAACTGAGGAAGAGAGAATCTATCAATTTCTTTTTTGCAGTGCTTTGTCAGAATGGGTAGAAAATGGGTACCGGCCTTGCGGAGCAACGGTCATATTCTTGATAAAAATGAAACTACAAATTTCTCTCAAACAGGCTCTTAGGTTTAATTACAAGGAAAAATTTATTTCATGTCGAGTCACGGTTAGGTCAGGTCAGGTTAGGTTAGGTTGATTGCAAAACTTGAAACCCAAACTCATGTGCCTAACTTAGCCATAAATCTACCCGACCTCAAACCGAAAAGCTATCAAAAAAAGGGACTCAGTTCGGGTCGGTTGGTTTAATTGGGTTTACGTTTAGAATGCCCATCCTAAAGAAAACTATAAACTTACATAGATAAAGGAATTAATCCCCTGATATTCCTCGAACAACTTCATATAAATCGAATAATTTCCCGGATATTGTGTAATCAATCAATCACAAAAATCAGGAAATTAATTCCGTAATGGTCGTTAATATACTCTTCAATCAGGGAATCAACAAATTCTTCAATGTATAACAAAATTCAGTAAATTTAATGACCCAACATCTGTTCAGATTCTAGATTCATAAAAATAAAGATTCAACCTGAAATGCATTAACACAAACTTTATTCTAAGTGAGCCAGCCAAAATTAATGATATATAAACTGCAGAAAAAAAATTAGAAAATAATCAACAATATTTCTTTTTGGTGCACAATATTACGTTGATGACTTTCAAAAAATTGTCCCAACATGGTAAAAATATCAAGGATCTCTGGATGCTAGAGGCATATTTTCAGAATTATAACTTTGGGTAGGTTGATGAATGTCTAGGCAAAATTGTAATCTGAGAAATTCATCATAAATATGTTAACTTTTAGAGGCTTTTGAATCTTCACTACTCCCAAATCTAGTGGGATGCAAACAATTGAAGGAAGTTTATGTCACTAACATACACATGTTTATCTACAGAGGTGGGACCAGGAATTCACAACCCGGGGATGTTAAAAAAAATTAATAGAACTTCGATAATAAAAGAAATATTTTTTTATTTAAAAGCTATAACATGCATGATTAGTAGCCAGACCCACCAACAAAACTAACTATGACATGTCTCTGACTCTTCATTTATTTCAATGCATTTTTCAACATGAGCCACAATCCAACATATTCCAAAAAATAAGTGGGAATTTTTCAACATGCTTACTAACCATTAATAAGCAAAGACGGTGCAGAAAAGCAAGCAACTTATATTTATAATTTAACATTTATCCCTTAATAAGCAAAATAAAAAAGCAAAACCAGAAAGAGTAGGCATTGTTGATTGCCTAGCTTTTCCGACAAAACTTCGCTCAGTTGAAGATTCAAACAAAATCTAATTGGGAATCTAGCTTTTGAAAGATGGAATTCTTGAACTTTGAATTCTCATCTTTTGCCATGTCCTTCTCTGTAACACCTCTGTAAGGATGTCCTTTACATCCTACCAAATCAATTTTTTTAGCCGCAAACCAGATCTTCAGTCATTCCAAATATGAATATTAAATTTAGTAAGAATACAACCACTAATTTCCGAACTGAACACAAACAAAACATCCACTTGCATACATACAAAATAGAGATACAATTAAAATCCGTGCCAACACACACTTACACACATGATTAACTTGGAAAGAACAAAAAACTCTCACACTAACAACATAATTTGCTTGGAAATCATAAAAAAAAAAAATCAAAATCAAAATATGAACGCATGATGGAAATAAAACAAAGAAATCTTTAGAAATTACGAGGGATTCAAATAAGTTGTATTCTCGAATAGCTTAAACTTTTAGATCAAATAGTTTCAAAATGTTATGAGAACATGCAAGGTCCTTAGTTTACAAATCGCCGCTATCCATGTAATGAAATTGTACACGAGTTAAGCTTTGATAGGAAAATTCCCGCCTACACGTGATGGGCATGTTGAAAAAGAAATTTAAATGATGTAAATGTGGCTCTCTTTTAGAACAATTAGTTCAACAAAAAGAAACACACTCACCAAGATAAAAACTTAAGTAAGTTTGCTAAGATAAACAATATTTGTGTGCTGTCCTTGTTATTAACAGAAAACCAGCAAATTAGCCTGTCAATTGCTGGTGGTTAAAGTATCAATCTCAAGAACAGCACCTACTAAAAGATCAAATGTCAATCTTGCTGATGTGTCCATTTATGGACAATGCATCTCCAGTGAAACTCAGAAATTTAATAGGTCAAGCTCTATTTTAATAGCTTGCAAGTTAAACGTATATCAAATTTACGTGTGACACACCTTTGTGACTTATTCAATGGTCTCATCAACAATGGAAGTACATTCTGTCAATTGAAGGATTTGAAATTGTATGACTAGATCTGCAAATTCATCAAATTACACAATATCGGATATTAAAAAAAATGTATTAAAAAAAACAAAGACGTGTGTGGCACATGCATAGAATAAATGATGGAATGGAATTAACCTGAGGATGTGATCTCACCTTTGTCAAACTGTGCTCAATCCAAGTGAGACTATCGAATCAATTTGGTTACTACGAGGTTGGCTATGATTTATGCGGAACTTTTATTATAAATCCTCAACGGATGGAAGATGGAAACAAAACCTGCTAAGTCCCTCGTGTCTTGAAATGAACCAAACAGTTTTCAATCAACTGTATACGCAGTATTTCTCCAGCCATAAGAACCAAGAAGAAGGCATTATCAATATTAATTGAAAACTCATAAAACTTACAGATCCACAAAGGCGGTGTTCTGATGGAACTCCTAGTCTGACCCAGTCTGTAGAATTTGGTGATCAAGAGTTCCTTCTCAATTTTCTTCCTCCTACATCAGACAGGAAAATAAAGGAAAGACCCAGGATTGGCAAAGTTACCGTCTTAATAACAGTAATGGCTTCTATTGCAGCTCTAACAGGCATAACTTTTGCTTTTTGTAATAGAGATTTTAGAAGAAGCTACCTTTAGTTTTGTTTAAAAACTAATTTTTAAAAGAGCTGCTTATTCCGAAAGTGCTTTTAGAGGAAGCCAAATCGGACCAACTTCCTTTAAAAGATATTCTAACTAGAAGAACTTATATAAAATTAACCTAACGGGACCAAAAACAGCTTATGGGTCTCAAAAGCTCATTTTGACTTTTCAAAAACCATGTCAAATGGGCCCGGAGTAGATCTTACAAACTTAAGTAACAATTTACAGATTTGAAGGGGTGATGTTCTCATAGAAATAATCACAGTATGACAGATTCTGTTAAATTTGGTGATCAAGAGATCCTTTTGCATTTTCTTCTTCCTACATTAGACTGAAGCAAAGCAAAGGAAAGACCAGAATTGGCATAGTTGCCATCACAAAGAATGAGTAGACATTGCCAACTTAAGGATCACCTGTACAGCTTTACAGGGGTCATGTTCTGATAGAACTCACAGAACGACAGATTCTATTAAATTTGGTGATCAAGAGATCCTTTTGAATTTTCTTATTCCTTCATCAAACTGTAAGCAAAAGGAAAGGAAAGACCTGCAATTGGCGTAGTTACCATCACAATAGGCAGTTTACTATGGATTCTATAGAAACTCTAACAAGGTGCAATTTTTCATCCACATCTTGGAAGGTAAAAAATCAAGTGCCTTTTTGAGAGAACAAATACCTTCTCCAATTCTTGGACTAGCCATTGCAAAAGAGATTCTTGATTTTTCAGAGACCTCCATTGCAAAAGTAACATCCTATGCCGATAGTAATAAGGTTCAATCAGCATGAATGCAACAGAGGTCTACATACAAAAATAAATCAAGGAGTGCTGGACACTGGTCAAAGTGCACAACTTTGTATTGCAAGTAGATGGTGAGAAATTGATGGGATTAAGACCCAGCCACACCCCTAATAAATACCCCAAGACAGAAGTATGAAGAATAAATCTAAGCCCCTGTTTGGTACACATTAAAATTTTCATTCTCATTCTTCTACTCATTTTTAACTGCACATTCTTCAATAAAATAATATTTTCTATCATATCAATAATTTTTCCTTCTTTTTCAACCACAAATTCTCCATCAATTTAAATAAAATATTATTTTTCATCATATCAATAACTTTTCTTTTTTTTTTTTCAACCACACATTCTCCATCAATCTACTATTCCAAAATACATTCTTCTAAAATAATGTGACTCAAACACACCAAATAATGGTATGACATTATCTCATATCCTAACATGGAGAGCAGACAATCCAATATACTTAGCCCTTGTTTGAGCCCCATTATTTGGTAAAAATAGATTTTGGAATAGTGATTTTTTTTGGAGAATGTGTGGTTGAAAAGTAGGAAAAAGTTTTAGATTTACGTGTAAAATTATTTTATTAAAAGAATATGTGGTTGAAAATGAGTGAAAAAAATGCATTATTGAAAAATGGGGCTCAAACAAGGGCTTAATAATATACTTGATCATCAGGTTGAGAATTGTTTTTCCCCTGACAAACTTCAGTGCAGTTCCTCATGATAAAGATGATTAACTAATTATATTTAGAAAAATGAGTAACCACATGGACGATTATGAAGGCAGCCTGGAAATAAAATCATGTACTTCAGTTGATCCTAAGTTTTGCAACAAAGAACCATATTATGGATCATCAACATATTGATGCCAACAACTACATCAGAATCAACCGGAAGTGTACAAACCTTAAGACGATCAGCCAGGTGTTTAAGGTCATTCGCTTGTTTTATAGCATTGATAGCAGCGTCGCTGGAGGATCCCTTCGAGCAGGACTTGGGGCTCTAAGATCCCATTCCTTATGTGCACTCGGAGTAGGATGTCTTGAATAAATAGGTAGATTTCCACTCTGTCTCTGAGTTTTCTTAATATGGTTCGGTGCCTCTAATGCATTGCAATCTCCAAACACATTGACGACAAACACTTTTACTCCATGTTCTTTCCAAGATCCAGAAATAGGCTTGGCATGTGATACTTTTTCAGTCTGACCTCTTGCTAAGGGTGGTAGTAAGTGTGACTTGCCACTTCCATAGATTTAGCCTGGTTGCTTTTGCCAGAGAGAAGCTTCATGGTTGATTTTCTTTTATCCTGCTCCCTTTGAATATTATGCTTTTTATCCTTGCTTTTGCTAATATGTGAACAATCTAGGTCTCCAAATTTTAATTGGATTTCACCTTCACCAATCTCACTCAACATTGCTCCAACAGAATCTTTCTTAGGAATATATTCTTTGGAGCCTTGTCAGGTGTGGAAAATTTCTCATTAAACTTACTCCCTTCACTCTTCGAATTTTTCTCATATGAATGCTCACGGTCTTAAGAATTTATGAGAAGAATCAGAAATCTTGTTTTTTATCTTTATCAAAGTCTGATCTAGAACTACAAGTCTGGCCTTTAGAACACTCCTACCTGGATTTTTCAGTGAGACCCACTGTTTCAAGAGTGATCAGCATTTGTTCTTTCTTCATCTGGAAATTGCTCTGAAGTAGCATGCCACAAGCATACAATTGCCTCGACTTAAGTGATCGTAGTAGACATATGTAGCATGGTGAGTTGAAATATCATGTTGTGTCACACTATGTGCCTTGCCTTCACCAGCAGATACTTGACCCACATTGCGAGTTCCATCCTAGATAGATGTTAAAATATCAAGTTGCCAGGACTCAAGCACTATATACATGACAGAGAGATGTCTTTCAGCGTTACTGAGTTTAACAGGGGACTTCAACAGCACTTCTCCATCAAACTCATAAGGATCATAATTTTTATCCCTTATTTGTTTAAAATTTATGCTCGTAAATTGGTTTACATCATCTTTCTTTCTAATCAGTCAAAAACAATAAAAATTTCTTTGATATGACTTATTTCTTTGTAGTCAGTCTAAGCCTATGTTTGACCTCCATTTTTTCCAACAACTCATTTTCCAAAACTCATTTTCAACCACACATTCTTCCATAAAATGATTTTACACGTAAACCCAAAAAAATTCCTTATATTTTAGCCACATATTCTCCAAAAAAATCACTATTCCAAAATACATTTTCCCCCAAAAATAGGACTCAAACAGGGGGCAAGATCGTGATAGAATGCTACAAATGTAATGTTGATATAACTTGCAGACAGTTAAGCATCCTATGAAGCCAATTATCAATGAAGACTCTTAGGCTTCGTACCAAGTGGAAGAAGTCTCCATTTTGATGCTTATCACATGAGCCCCAATCTTCACTGACTAGAGGGATCACGCCAGTTGGAATAGCACCAGAACTTGGCCATTTCCAGGAGGCAGCTGATTAGAAGCCAAGTTAAGATATTTCTATGTGAATGATGGATTTTCAGCTTTTCACTATTATATTTTCTTTGGATGATATCTGATATTCATCAATGCTTCTTTTTTCAACTAGCTGAGAATCCTTTAGCCTTCCTGAGGAAGGCCTTTCGCCTGAAATTGACTCATTGTCATCTTCTTGCATCCCAATCCTCCAATGAAGTATTTGTGTCTGTCTCCAGGCTCTCTTTGGCCCTTTTCAAGTTTGTGTGGATCTTTGTTCAACACAAGACTGTTAGCATGAGAGCTCTTCCCACTTCTATGCATCTTAGAAGAATCAATCAAAAACTGATCATTTTACATATCCGAATCTTGAGCATCTAGACTTTTAGAGATAAACCGGTCATTTTAGCAATGGATGTGTTCCATGTAGACAATTTTCAGTGCCAACTTTGATTCGGATAGTTCTTCGGTCAGGAGAATTAGCAGACTTCTCAACCATCCTGGATTTTGAAATGGACTCTTCAGCATGAGTAAATGATACAGAGAAGCGTACTCAGGGAGTGGTGCATTTTTTCAGCTTTTTAGCAGCCTCTTATTGTCGAGTGACTGCAGGCTGCTAGTGATAACTAATTTATAGTAAGGATCTTCAACTAATTAAGCAAGCTAATTAATCCACCTATAGTAATTGAAAAAAAGGGATGCAATTGCACGCGTTGTAAATGATTTAACGTGGTATACCATAGGAACAATCCAATAAAAAGTTGCATGCGTGCAGATTTAGAACTAGGGATTGATTTACATAGAAAATGCAAATTTAGAAGGAATAGGAATACAAGAAGCTTACAATATGAGAAAGAGCAACATCAGGGTCAATTGTAAAATGCCACCCTCATAACAAAAAGCATCTCCTTCTTCTATCTCAGCATCTTCCAATAAGCTAACCCTGAACCCTTTCTCCCACCTCTACTACCCACTCAAATCATTCAAAAGACAATAATAGTATAAACTCCCCCCAAAAAAATTAGTTTTTTAAAGTCTTAATCAGAGTTTACATTTCTCTGGGCATATCAATGGCCCATATTAGAAAACTGAAAATCCACAAACAATTTCTTCACCCACTAACAAGAACTTTATTGATACATACGTACGTACGTACGTACGTACATACATACATAATATGTGTGTGTGTGTGTGTACATAAATATACATCTGCTCAAAAAATTGTGAAATTTTTGAATTTCTAGAGCTCAGTATTTGATCTTCCATTTGATATTGTAGAATTTTGATCGTAATATGTGATACTTTTAAGATCAAACAGATAGGGAGAGGAATATGTAGAGAGAGAAAACATACAGAATGAGAAGCCGAAGAGAGACAAATAACACTGGTTTTTTGGTGTACAGCGGCCGATTATTCTGTATTTTATATCTTTTGTTTCTGTATTATTCTTCTTGATCTGGTCTAACAAGAAGAGAATTCATAGGGAATTCTAGAATACTCAGAAATCAATATTCATAATAGCAATCATCACAACTGCTTTTTTTTTTTTAATCCTTTAATGACGTAGAGATTGTTTACATCTAACAACAACGAAATTCAACTTGAAACGACATCTTTTGAAGAATGATGAATATAACAGGAAAACCCTTTCCCGTATCATCAGATCCTTGTGGAAGGATATGATGAGAATTAGGGTTTCAAATCCTTGTTCGTAATTCCCGTAATTGATATTATGCTGTGTTCTATAAAGCATTTGCAAGACCGTGATTACAACAATTAAAAGTCCATTTATTTATTTATTTTTCCAAATTCATTTTTAACCATCTCGCGATAAAATATTTACACCTAAATTCAAACTTTTTTCTATTTTTTAATCATACATTCTCCAAAATTTCACTATTTTAATATACTAACACGAGCTAAGCCGTAAAAGTCAAAGAGACTATTTTCACATTTTAAAATACAATCAAACATACCGTGTATAATGAAATGCATTTAATAAGTTATTGATTTTAATACTCTACTTCTTAAATTAATTATATCAAATTTGAATTAATTCATAGTTGTTATATTAAATGAAGAACCAAAATAGATAACATTATTAGGGTTCTAAATTTAAAGTTTATCTGAATTATATATAAAATATTCTTTATAATTGGAGTGTTTCTTGAAAATGTTCTTAGTCGTGAATAGTTAGCTAAACCAACATGTTTGGAAAAGAAATGTTACTAACTTGGATATTATGTGAATCAAAAACCATCTTATGTGGCTCACAAGTTGTTTGATTCACACTTGTGTGGATATCGATCCACACAATTTATGATTTCCTAATTTAAAAAATAGCTTCTTTTTGTGAAACGTGCTCTTATAAGGAATGAGTTTGAATATTTTTTTACAAATAAAAATAAAAATGAATTAGTGGCATGCATGTGTTTTAGAAGGTTTTCACATTAATTGATTGGCATCGACAATGTTAATTGGAATGGATTATGTCAAACAAAGCAAAAACTTCTTGAACATGGCTCGATCCATTAACCATCTTGGCTTACTTATATCCTTATCTATATGTAGGTGAGCCCATGGGCACAAAAAGTAAGTAATCTAAAGCCCTACTCAAATCGCAATTCACTTCTTTTGTACTAAAAATTTTCGTTCCGACAATTGACTTGACCTTAGAGTCCAAATGATTGCCTGGCTTATTACTGGGATGGTGGCTTTTGCACCATAATGGTGTGTTCAAAGGCGAGTCAAAGTGTTTTTCACCATAATCTTCAACGGTTCAAAAACGATTTAAAGATCAAACAACAGAATACCCAAATCTTTAAAGAGATTCATCAAAAATTGGATCGAAGGTAGATCATAACAAAACAATTTAGAAAACACAATTTGTTTTCAAAAACACTTTCAAAAAATTCTCAAGAACTTTTAAATCTGCAAACTAAGGTTTCAACAGAAAGCAACCCCTAACCCTAATCTTTTAGAAAGAAAGCTCTGATATGACTTGTTGGTCTCAGAATCAATGTTCGTATACTAAAAACGTTTGCAGTAAAGTAAAATTTTAGAAAATGGAAGAACGCAGATTTTTCACCTATTAGGTTTCAGATGTTTAGTCAAAGGCCTAATCACCACATTGAACATCTTCCAAGTAGATGTTCCTCGAATCCACTAAAATCATCAAGAATAGTACGGATTGAATGTAAGAAATTTGGGATCTCTTCACTAAGTTTTTCTCTCGCCTCTCTAAAGATTACACCATAACAATCTCCTCAAAATATCTCTTTTTGTACACTAAATACAACACAGAAATCTGACTAAAAGATCTCACGGAGATTACATCACGAAGAAGAAGAAGAAGAAGAAGAAACCATAGAACCCTAGAATCACACATTACATTCTTACAATAGAAGATTGGAGCCCTTTTATAGTTCCATCAAAATATCAGATTCAACGGTCACAGCATGGCCACATGTAAGGCCAAGATCAACCGAACTTAAGAGGCAAAGTCGCATTTCAACAAACGCGCTTTACTAGTTAAATGGACCATCACAGCATGCCCAATAGCAGGATAAGGAGGCATCCCAATAACAGAATAGTCAGGCAGCCCAATAATACTGAGTTAAATTGAAAACCCTACCAACCCGAATCTTCATTTTGGGTCGGTTCGGTTTTCTTTAGTCGGTTTGGGCTTGATTTAGCAAATTTGAAAAAAATAAAATCTATTGCATGCAGAACATAGATAATAAATAATCACATTGTTTTCCATTTCTCGAGACAGCCAATTGGCAGGAGTGACTTCACATTTGGGTGTTGACAATGTCTTCGAGCTGTTGGATCTGGCTCTTCAAGAGATTCTTCTCCTCGTCCAGCAAATTCTGTATGTATTTATGGAACTCATCAAAAAGTGATGTTACATCTCTTTAAGAAACTCCATTGGCAATGGATGCGCAACAATAAAACCAATAACTGTTGAAATTGTATGAAAGAAAATATCAGGGAAGAAAAGAAAGGAAAACGAGACTAGAGATGAAAAGGATTCCTGAGAAAGAGGAAAATATTGAGAGAGAGTTTCAAATGAGAGATTGGAATTTTAAGTCAACAAAATAAGCCATGACGAGAAATCATTTCATGAATATGGCATAATTAAGTAAATGAGACCTAAGAGGGTAAGACTAAGTCCCTGTTTTTAGTAGATTTTATTAAAGTTGATAAAACATATAATTCAAAAGTAAATAAAAGTTGTGGCTATCATGAAAATGAAATGTGCGGTTGAAAATGAATTTGACAAAAAATAAGTTTTAGGAAATTGAGCCAAACAGGGGCTAATTAACACTAAGAGGATAAACTCATGAAATATTAGATAACAATAATAAGGTTAGTTCTATAAACAGAGTGCTGATTCTACTGATTCTAGAATTAAAGACAGAGATGTGTGCCAAAATCGTTGGGAAGGTATTTTCCACATACAGGCACGGCACAAATTGTGCACAATCTAAAATCAATGAAAATTTACCATGAAGATTAGTGCAATAAATCCACTCCGGTGGAGCTCCAATGGAAAAGTAGCCAATATATTGGCAAACACCAAGCTCTTCATGGGCGAACACATTGCTGTGTTATTTTTCTTGCTTTCTGGTTCATTGTGCTTGATTATGGTCTGTCTGCTGCGTGTGGTGGACTGTTTTGGTAACTTTGATTCTTTGTGAATAGCATAACAGATGCATAGAGGGAAAAATACCATATCTAGGGACACATGCTGACTCCGGTGATTCGAGCTATTGGATTTGTCTCTTGGAGAGTTGCTTTTATGCATCTAACGAGTCCCCATATGTTTTGTTATAGAATTCATCAAGAAGTGATGTTTCATCACTTTCACAAACACCATTGACAACGAATACGTGAACTATCAAAACAAACTATTGTTGAAATGTATGAAAGAGAGAATGAGAAAAGAAAAGAGAGGAATGTAGGGATGGCAAAATTGTATAGTGATGCAAATATTTTAATCCTCGTGCCGTCCCCGCTCCATCTTATGAAAATATCTGCTGGGGCAAGGACGGGGATGCCATTCCCTTAGTGACCCCGCCCTCCTTTTTGTCATCCAAGAAAGACGAAAAGATTGAAAGAAAAATTGAAAATAGGGTAATTTAGTTCAACGAAAGAAGCCATGACAACAAATCTTAGCGTGCATATCGCATAATTAAGTACACAGGAACCATTAAGAATAACTAACATTAATAGGATAAAAGAATTAAATTACAGCAATAAAGCTGGGGTTCTATAAACATAACGTGGACTCCGCAGATTCTGGATTTATTGAGAGGGTTTTTTTTTAAAAGGGTTGGGACAATGGTTTTCCTCACATAAGCTAAATAAATGAAATTTTTTACAAGAACAAACATTTGACAAAATGTAAATTGATGAACAAAGTGAAAAATTTACCATCTCTTGAAACCATATAGACATCAGTGACTTAACATTGGGTGTTGACGTCTTCGAGTTGCTGGATCTGGCTCACTTAAAGCTTCTTCAGCTCAGCCAACAAGTCCTCATACATTGTCATGGAGCTAATCAAGTAAAGCTTTTCCATATCTTTGAGAAACTCCATTGACAATGGAGGTTGAGAAGGACTAAAAAGTTGATAGAACAAGTTGTAAACAAGGGTTAGAACTTAGTTCGACAAAAGAATGCACAAAAAGAAACGTTTCAGCACATATGCCATAATTAAGAATAGCTAACGCTAAATAGAATATAAAGTACTGCTAGGGAGGAAAGACGACAACGCTGAATGAAGAGAAGCTCTAATCATGGTATTTTAAATAATTAAGAACCATGGTTTGATTATAGAAGTCACACATGTTCTAAAGTTAAAAGAAAAATAGGTGCACGACTTTGCTTAAAACAACAGTCACACAATTGAACAAATAACATTTTATTAGTCAAAAATCATGGAAGAAAACCCAATTGAAAACTTAAATTATAACCACCCAACCTTAAATTGAAAAGAATGCACAACACACATATATAGAAGCTGTCATGAACCCAACTAGCCTTCCTCGATTCCTGTTCTGCTGGTTTTGCATTTTACTTCAGCTTCCTCAAATTGTTTCATCTCCATCCAAGAACTTGTTAGTAATTAGTGGGATCCTAAAAACCCGGCGTGGATTCCACATATTTTAGAATTAATGATAGAAGGCATGTAAAAAGGGCTGGCCTTTCCACTAACGGGCACAGCACGAAGTGTGCACGAACACTGCACAACATGCACACGAGCTAAAATAAAAATGATTTTTTTTTCCAGTAACAAAGATTTAAAAATATAAAATTGAAGCAAAGAGAATGTAACGAACACATTTTTTTCACACACATAAATACAGGTTGTTACTTTGGCTCCTAATTAAACTCACTTCTTAAATAAGCAATAAATTGCATAAAGAACTTGTTGTAGAAAGTAAAGAGCATAAGCTAAATTTTCACTTCACACTAATTTTCATAGAGTCCATTACATGACCGAAGCCACCTCTTATATGACCAAAAAACTGACAACAGAGTACATAGAGTTGCCAAATCAAAAGTAGTAACAATAGACAACTTTCTTCTCCCCTTTTCTTACATTCTCTTGGAACTTACATACAAAAAAGTGGCTTCCATTTTCTTTCACTAAGTGATACGAATATCCATTGCTATCATATTGTTAGTTGTAGTATTATAATGTATCATAACAGTAACAATAACCATTTGAACGTATGTGTCCACCTCATCCAGATAGTATGACCATATGTCGAGAACTGACGTCCAATGGAACTCTTTACCATCGCGGGTAATGGCTCAACTATCCTCTCTATACTCTATGTAATTGCCCGTCATGGTTACCTAAAAGTGGTAGGGAAAAGGGGAAATGATTACAACAACTCAATGAGTAAAATATGGTGTTGGTGTACACTTGATGCATGCCATTTATGCTCTTTTCTTAATATCTACCTTAATCTTTTTGGGCGAGCGTGAAATCAAAAATCAGTACACCTGAGTTCGCTTTAAATCAAACATAAGTATGGCTAAAACTCTTTCAATTACATGTGCCCTATTAGACACAATAAATCCATAACTAGTCATGTGCGATATTTGTCTAAGAATGTTGGTCGTTTGCACAATTTATCACCATCGAGGCATCTCAACACCAAATACTTCACACAAGGGTAGAGCATTCGTTCAATCATTAACCACCTGATGATCCAACGAGTGTCCTCTTACAACACCCTATGACCCACGTTGGTGTAAAATTTATGATTTAAGCACCATATGCATACCAATTAATATTGGAGTATATCATGTCTATGACAAGCTCATAAATAATTCTGAATTATACTAATTATACAAGGGATGGATAGTTGCATAGCAATCAACTTATTCACGTAATTCTATTCAACATATTCTCGCACAAGGAATCACATAAACAGTATAAATCTAGCTACATATTTTACTCACTGATCAGAGGTGGAATAGATTGGCGAACTGGTTTTCGCCTGTCAAATTATTCAAAAAATAAATTTAGAATCTTATTTCAGTATCTTGCTCTTAGAATAACTTTCTGGGGGGCACAAGGTACCTCTAATGTACTATAACTATACTTTTGGTGGCACGGTACCTCTAATGTACCAGAACTAATAATAGAACTTCATTTTATCGTAATTCTCAAAATCAATTTTCTATGTAAATTTCCTTAACGTTTTAAATTTTGAATTCACACGAGGTTCAATAATCAACTTAAAAAGACGTTGATCAATTTAAGGATTGAACTAATAATTAAACTAATTGTAAAATACGAAATTAGTGAGATGTTACAAAGAAAACTTATGCTCTCTTGTGAAGATTGAAACCAATGACTTCATATTGGGTTAACATCTTTGAGCTGTTGGATCTCGCTTTAGAAGAGCTTCTTTCGCATATCCAAAAAATCCTCATATGTTGTCATGGATCTAATCAAGAAGTGATGTTCCATCTATTTCAGAAACTCCATTGACAACTGACATGTAAATAATCAAACCAAACAATTGTTGAAATTTTATGGAAGAGAGAAAGAGAACCAAGGAAGAAAATAGAGAATGTCAGAGAGTCCAAGAAAGAGGAAAACATTGACACAGGAATTTATAAAAGAGGGTTAGAATTTAGTTCCACAAAATAAATGCGACAATTAGCAAGTGCAGAACAAGGAATTTACACCACGAGGGCTCAAAATTTCTTCTCAGGTTCATCAACGGTACAAGAAAAATTTATTTATTTTAAAGTTAAACACACATAATTAAGAGTCAGACCCACCAACAATACTAACTATGACCTGTTTGTGACTCTTTACTTATTTTGATACATTTTACAACATATATTCCACAAACGAACTTATTCTGAAAACTAATTGGGAATTTTTCAACATACTTTTCAATCATTAATAAACAAAGATGCACAGAAGCAGGCAACTTATATTCCACCTTTCAAAATTAATCCCTTAATAATCAAAGAGAAAAATCAAAACCAAAAGCAGGAAGCATAGGAATTGTTGATTACTTAGCTTTTCCAATAAATTCTCCTCAATCAAGGTGAAATCCACCTAATTGGAATTCTAGCTTTTGCAAGATGAAATTCTTGAACTTTGAATTCTCATATTTTGCCTTTCCCTTCTCTTTAACACTTACTGTAAGGATGTCTCCATGGCATTCTACCAATAAATTTTTTTTAGCCGCAAACCAGGTATTCATTCATTCCAAATATGAATATCGAATTTAACGACGACACAACCACTATAAGGATGTCTCCATTGCATTCTACCAATAAATTTTTTTTAGCCACAAACCAGATCTTCATTCATTCCAAATATGAATATCGAATTTAACGACGACACAACCACTCATTTTCTAGACTGCACACACAAAACATGCACTTATGTACATACCTAATATAGAAATACAATTACAATTCGTGCCAGCACACTTACACATGATTTACTTTGAACAAAAAGTCGAATAGTAGCCCCCCGGGGCACATCCCAACTGGCAAAGAATTGGGCTCTTCAATGCTGGCAGATCAGAGGTCGCAGGTTCGATTCATTGGGGCTCTTGGAAGGCAGGCTCTCTCCTGAAAGGTAGGATTTATTCGGAAGGCAGGAGTTCTCCTGGAACGTAAGATGTAACATGGGTTTGACTCGCTCGGCATTTTGGCAGTTCAGTTGGGGGGGCTCTTGGATCCTGACCAGTTTGGGGCACATCCCGCGGTTTACCTGGTCTGTGTAATGAGGGGGCGGATCGCAGACCTCAGAATTACTCGCCGAAGGTGGACACCTGAGTATATAAGGATGTCTCCATTGCATTCTACAAATAAATTTTTTTTAGCCACAAACCAGATCTTCATTCATTCCAAATATGAATATCGAATTTAACGACGACACAACCACTCATTTCCTAGACTGCACACACAAAACATGCACTTATGTACATACCTAATATAGAAATACAATTACAATTCGTGCCAGCACACTTACACATGATTTACTTTGAACAAAAAGTCAAATAGTAGCCCCCCGGGACACATCCCAACTGGCAAAGAATTGGGCTCTTCAATGCTGGCAGATCAGAGGTCGCGGGTTCGATTCATGGGGGCTCTTGGAAGGCAGGCTCTCTCCTGGAAAGCAGGATTTATTCGGAAGGTAGGAGTTCTCCTGGAACGTAAGATGTAACATGGGTTTGACTCGCTCGGCATTTTGGCAGTTCAGTTGGGGGGGCTCTTGGACCCTGGCCAGTTTGGGGCACATCCCGCGGTTTACCTGGTCTGTGTAATGAGGGGCCGGATCGCAGACCCCAGAATTACTCACCGAAGGTGGACACCTGAGTATCTTTTTTTTTCAGTTTATCATTTTGGTACATTGAAACGGTTAGGTCAGTTTTTGGCCAAACCCGAAACCAAGACCGACCAAGTCTAGTTGGTTAAATTGCAAATTCTTACCAACCCGTCTCTTTACTTTGGGTCGATTCAGTTTGCTTAAGTTGGTTTGGGCTTGATTTAGCATATTTAAAGAAAATAAAACCTATTGCATGCTAAACAAAGATGGTAAACAATCACATTGTTATCCTATATGAAAGAGGAGCATATACGGTGAATTTAAGAAAATCAAGAAACTATAGAAAATAACTTCGATGGAATTAGTAAAAGGAAAAAAATGCCATTTCTAGGGATGCCAGATTGACAATCGTGACTTCACATAGGTGTTGATATAGGATGACATCAATAAT
>CAIGRN010082256.1:0-16417 GCA_903798345.1 Fraxinus anomala
AATCCAATTATGATGAATCAATGTTCCTATCATATTCAACAATCTATCTCGAGTAATGTTGGATCTACCCTGACATACGACCCGACTATATCTGGATGCGAATATACGAGAATACATGCGATTTTAAAAACACTTAGAATTCACATGAGGCATAACGATATATTTCTATCTCCTATCGAACCTTATGATGATTTATATATGTCGAATTTATTTCCCCTCTATCGAATGCATGAAACAAATCACCAAACTCACATAATTATCGTACACTATAATCATGGAGGCAATTAATTCATATAAATCATTCTATAATTCAAAAATGTGTATTTGCGTCAAACATATAAAATTAAATATCAAAATATCAAATTACAAGGTTCATCGTTCACCTATCACTGATTAACCTAACCTAATATAGTAGAAAGAAGAAAATATGAAAAAAAAATCAAGAAATGACATCACCCAATTAATTATGAATTTAGATCTTCACGTCTTGGGGATGAATTTTTTTGTTTTTTGCCTCGTTCTATGCTTTCAAATCTTGAAAATTTCGTCATCTAGGTCTCGTCCTCGTTTTTGGACGGCTTTGTAGTGTATATAAATGTCCAGAGATTGGTTTCCATAAGAGTTGGAATAAAATAAGGAAATTAAAATTTTCTCGTCAAAAACCTACCATGCGACTGCATCGTTCATCCAAATGAGGCGTAAGAGGTCCCTGCATGTTTCTATGCGACCGCATGGAAGTTCTACCATGCAGTCGCATTATTATACTTTTTTTTTTCTCATCGGACAGCTTTCAGCATTTTGGTCATATCTTTCTCTCCCGATATCAGGTTGAGGTGATTCAAAATGCGTTGAAAAACTTACTTAAATGGCTACAAATATTCCATAAATATAAATCTTCGAATTTGAACGTCTTCTATGCCAAAAATGAGTCTCAAACGAAGATTAAAAATTCGAAGTATAACTTTTTCGGCTGAAAGTTGATATGTGATAGTATTTCGACTATATTTCATCCCTTTAGCTTATTTCCTCATCCAATTAATGTCCAACACTCTCAAATCTTCATATTGAGGTCAACACAACTTTTCATTATTTGTACTTGAGTCCTCAAATTTTGATTTTGCTCCATTTTTCGCTTGTTTTTCCGAATTTTCACCATGTTCATCGTTTTTAGCCTACAAAACGCAAATTACACAGAATTGAGCTATATTCACATATTTATTGACAATTATCCATGTTTGTGAACCAAAATAAGTGTGTAAAATGTATGTACTCATTCTCTAAAAATTTGAAAATGCAAAGTATTTTTCAATTTTTTTTGAACAGGAGCATATGTAGCCTAATTTCTTCTAAAACTATTATTTTATGCATTTAACGATATTATTGTTTTAATACACAAGTTTGGTTAATGATAAGAGAGTATTATTATTTAAGTAATGTTATTAATTTATTGAAAACATTCATTTATGGATGTTTTATGTTATATTGTGAAATTATTCACGTTTGACAATCAATAAAATTCATTTTTCGGGAAAAATGAATTATAAAATAGTGATTTTTTTAAAAATGTATTTTTAAAAAATATGATTTTGTTTTTTTAATTTACATGCATAGTATTTTATTATGAAAATATGTGAATAAATAAAAGTTTAAGAAAAATAAAAGAATTTTATTTAATGGGCAGGGTTTAATGGGTGTTTGATGGTGATTAAAATTAGATTTTTAGTAGATTGTGATAACATTTTTTGAAATGTGTGATTGAAAAATTGTGAGATGCATGAAAAATGTGGTTAATATTGATTATTTAATTTTAATCAGAAACAATCGGTACCTTAATTTCGGGAGGATGTGCATCTCCACTAATGTGAAACGACCGTTACCCTCAAACCCAAATAAACATCAAAGAAGAGCTAGCCGTTACCTTTTCCCTTCATTCCTTCTAACCCTAGCCTTTCGTATTAATTCGACCAAACATTTCTTACATTCAATGTTAATTCTTCTTCTGTTAACGAATTCCAGTATCAACCAAAACCAATTTTGTGTTTTTGTCACTCAATAGATCGCATTTCAAAACATTGAAATTGGCACAAATTTTTGGATTTCAAAATCAACTCATTTTTCACAAAAACGAAAATTAAATTCTTCATACCTCTTTCGGGATTTAATTAGAAAGTGAAAAAGGATATTTTATGGCTTCAAGAACTGCCACGAAAGACATAATCACTCTCCGTGGATCAGCCGCTATTGTCAGTGAATTCTTTGGTACGCCTCTTCTGTCTTTTATTTTTTTTCTTTAATTTTAGTGTTTGTGAAATTTTCAAGAATCTTTACTATTTTATTTATTTTATGGGTTCCCTTTCTAGGTTATGCTGCAAATAGGTAAGAAATAATCCAAGATTCCTCTAATCTTGACAACTTTTCAACTTTATTTTGACGGAATAATTGGGTGATTGGGTAATTTTTTTAGTATTCTGTACAATCGTGGAATTTATCCAGAAGAAAGTTTTGCAAAGGTCAAGAAATATGGGCTTCCCATGCTTCTCACTCAAGATGAAGGTGTTAAATCCTTCATTTCAAAATTAACTTTACAGCTATCTGGTAATTCCCAACTCCTTTCAGTAATTATTTATTTCTATATTATATGAGCTTTCATGAAATGGGACTTAATGGATTATTAATTAAATTAATTGTGTATGAATTTTGTGAAGAATGGCTTGAAACTGGGAAACTGCAGAGGGTAGTATTGGTGATCATGAGCAAGGCCACTGGCGAAGTTTTAGAGAGGTGGAATTTCAGTATTGAGACTGATAGGGAGGTCGTTGATAAGGGGTAATCTAATTTAATCTATGCGTCTGATTCTGAATAATTTCTTTTGACAGGGAAATGTTTGTGGTTTGAATTTCTATTGAATTGGATTTTGATTTTCAGAGCTTCAAGGGAGAAGAGTGATAAAGAAATAATGAGGGAAATTCAAGCAATTATGAGACAGATAGCTTCCAGCATCACGTACTTGCCATGCCTTGATGAACCCTGTAAATTTTCAATTTGAAACTGGGTGACCTACGAAGCATGCACACTACTATTAGGGTGGTGTTTTCGTGTCTAACACATATCCAATACTCCATATGGTTTGTTTTAACTTCTTTTACACTAGAAGAACACTTCCCCAACATGCCTCGTCCAATACACCACATTCTTGATACATTTATAAGGACATGAAAAGCCTCGTTTTTAAAATTTAGGATATAATCTTTAATTATTAAAACATTTATGTAAAAAGAGCAAAAAAATAATGTAAGAAAACTTTCTCTGAGCTTTATGGATGATGAATTAGTTTTATATTTTACTATATTATGCATATTTCATTCTATCAAGTTTTAGTTTTGTCCAGATTGTGCGTGTCATGTCTGTGCTTCTTAAGATGTGACATACTGATATTGTCATTTGTTATGGATTCTTTCATGTACAACCGTAGGTGTGTTTGATGTTTTAGTGTACACTGACAAAGATGTTGCAGCCCCATTTACTTGGATTGAGAGTGACCCCAAACTGATTTCAAACCCACAGATGGTTAAATTGCATTCTTTTTATACCAAGGTAAACTGGCAGGCTAATTCTTGTTCTAGTTAGATTTAGTACCTTTATGCAATCTAAATCTGAGTTTTGTCTTACCGTGCAGATACACAAGGTTGACACTCTGGTATCATACAGGAATGATGAGTGGGACGAATGAGAAATTGTGCAGCATTTTCTCTCACGCTCTTAGATTGCAGCATTTTGTCGATGACTTAGTAGATTTAACGAATCATTTGATTCACATTTCACATTTCATGTAATTCAAGTGATGTAAATTGTGCAGTTGTGGACAATATGAATGTTAAGATCTTGTCTATTTTACTATTCGGTTGTGTTTAGCATTGTTGCAGATCGTAGAAGAAGATACCATCTTTGCAAATTCTCGGTTTCATTATTTGGAACATTAGAGATGTAATGGATGCAATTTTGTATAAATGTTGAAATTTCTTGTCAACTTGTGGATCTTGAACGGTATAAATTTCTAAACGATTGATCTATAAAACAATGTAACAACTGAAAATCTTGAGATTGTTTGCTCTGAGTTGTTTAAGTTTGGGATTCCATAATATGAAATGTGCAATCTTGGGGAAGAATGTTTATGCATGTTGAAGAGAAGTAGACGGGGATAGGATTTTGTTTGTCGAGAAACACAAAAAAGGAGAACTTTGTGCGACTTTTTTTTTTCCTTAAAATGTTTAGTGTTTTTAGTTGTGCTATGTAATAAGAGGTTTTGTTATTTTTGTAACATAATTTGGAAAAGAATTGAAATCCCACTTGCAGGAAGTAAAAGCTCTGGTGACTGGTGTAGAAGAGAGAGAGAAAAAAAACATAAAAGTGGATGGGAATTGAACCCGACGTGAATCGAACACGCAACCTTCTGATCTGGAGTCAGACGCGCTACCATTGCGCCACGGATCCACCTTGTTGAATGTTATGTTCTATATTATAATAACTGAAAACGTAAAAGGATTTTTCATTTTTTCTTGAAAACTTTCAACTAAACCCCCCAACTTTTATATAGCCGAAAGTCGAAGAAACCAGCTAAAACTCCAACTCAAAAGCTATTGTTGACCATATTTTACACAAGAATATATGTAAATTTTTGGGTTCCTTTATTTCTAAATCATACAATCGTGATCAATTCAACATGCTAAACATTGACCTACAATTTTACACTCCAATTCAATGTGTTCAACTTGAAGAAATGCAAAAATCAACCAAGTATTCAAAACATTATGTATACAAGGTAAGGTGCAAGGTAAATATTATGGACATCATTAAAAGCCTCAGTAATTTGTACAAAAGACCATTCCACACTCTTAAAGAAACATCCTACAGCAAAATGTATACATTTGAACAAGATCATGCCAAATGCCTATACTTCTATGCACTTAATCTTTCTCAAGATACACGGTGTTCATCCAAAATGAGCTTTACTTGCAAATGTTGAAAACCACACTTTGGTTTTCACTCAACTGATACCCCGGTATACAGATCCAGGGCAAAGCTCGTCCATGTTATCGATATTTCGGTAACCATTGAACTCTCTCAAACAAGTCCAGCCACGACGAGACAAGAAGTCGCGAAAATCATCTTCACTGTAAAAGGTTTTGTCCTCTGTGTGCACTGGCAAGTGATCCGACTCCTCGTACAGACACAGTTTTATAGTCAGGCCTGCAAACGGCAAAAATAACAGCATTACTGATGAAACTATCCGGTAAAAATATTATCATTGTAAAATACGGCTACTAATGTCCCCATTCGTGTGCCTATAAGCAATAATCCTTTTATGTAGACGCAATCAAGTGAAGATAACTTATTTCCATCTTTAACAAATCAAAAATTCAAATTATTTTAATACTTATTTAGTTATAAGTGAACTTTTTAAGCTTAGCCAAACAAGTTTACAATTGTAGATGTTACAAGGGACACTACCTTCATCAACATGAAGAGCGTAGTTTCCCAAGGGCATTTCTCTGTCAAGTGTTCGAACTACATTATCTTCATCTTCCAACCAAAATGCACGCTTTGTCCTCAACCTAAAAGCAGATTTGATGGCTTCCTTGATGGCATCGGCAGTGCCGTCGATCCCTATTCTCTTTGTGTAATCCCCCAATTTCACCGTTATCACCCTTCCATCATAGGATTGACCTTGTTCACCTGTCAAATAAAGAATATTAATCAGAGAACATAGATCTCCAAACCATAAATTAATAACGTCAAACTTTCATCATTTCATCAAACAGCTGACTATAAATGGCCATGCCTCAGTTCAAATTTCTTGGCACAATTTCCTTAGCATCACAAATATGTGTATGCACGGGTCACATAAAGGTTACGATTTAAGGAAGATTTGTAAGGCTTCTGTCATTGCTACTATAGTAGAAGGTAGAGAACTATTTTGCTCCTTTTTAAAAGTTTTAATAAATTTGCTATTGGACCATAGCATGGGGAGCAATTTTCCCTGCATCATAATGCTCTAGAAAAATAATATCTCGTGATGGAACAACGTTCCCAAACTCTACACGTAATTTGAAGACTGACCATTTCCAGAAGTTTCTCTCCAGTTCCAAGGAGAAACTCCACTTGCTCCAACAGCATCAGCTGCAGTGATAGCAAGAGGATGCCCATCATGATCCGAACGTCTTTCTAAATTTACTGTTGACCTGCCATTAGCTGTATCCCAAGGTTTTAGCAAAAATAAGAAAAAGGGAAAAATAATTCCCTTAAAAATTGGCAATATTAGAAGTGTGTATAACACATAAGAAATTAAGTGCAAGATATGATGGCCAAATAATTCAGAAGCGTGGATAGAGAAACCTCATGAAGTTAGACACATAACGTGCCAGCAACATGCTGAAATGAAGATCAGAGAGCACTACACAATATTGGATTATATCAATTTAGAGAACTTTCTTAAGAAGTTTCCATTTTCACATTATTTTAGCATTTATTCATATTATGAAATTAACTAATCAAATTTTGTCTTAGACCTATAGTGTTCCACCAACCATCATGCATAAAAGGAAAGAGTAAGAATGAAATTCTAAGCCGCAAATGGCATGTGGTGTGAAAGGAGCGTCCCATCCACTACTAAGAAATAAACAGTATCAATATCTAAGGGAACTTACAGCACAAAATCATGCTAATCCAGTGAGCTTGTACAGTGGACAGCTTATAAACAACTCTATAATTAATAATCTCGAACGGACAATAGTAACTCCATAAACAATTCACTTCCTAAAATTAATATTTTCAAGTACCCATCTCTCTTTCTCTCTCTCTCTCTCTCATCCAAAGCTGGTCTACTATTATTTTTCGTTTTCAAGAGAAATTTTTTAAGTTAGATTAACAAGGGAAGCCAGACTCTGGTTGCTTCATTAAATGAGGTGCACATGCGTTACGCATAGAATACGAGCAAAGGTGGCCACGCAGAAATCCAAGCAAATGGCACTAGCAGACCTCAAAAATAAATATAGAGTTTCTTTACGCAACAAAATCATAAGACATAATGACAACAAATATTTTAACAACAGAATTATCTAGAGCTTTATTACCTAATTTTGCTACAAGGTGAAATATAATTGCAACAGTAGTTGTGACTATTGACCAAAATTGATCACAAGTTCAAAGATATTGATACAATGGACTAGTTTGAAAGAGATAACAATAATAAAACTTACCTTCCACAGGTCCAAAAGTAATTCCTGGGTCATCAAGACCTGCAGAAGCCGAATAAATTCAGAAGTTATTGAAATTGATGCTAATTTCGTGAACATTTGGCAAAACAATTAATTCATTAAAAATTTGTATGACTTCAAAAGGCATCAGTCTTAATTCATATGACAGGCATACATCAAGAGCGATTCTCAAAATTAATCTACACCAGATGCAGAGATAGGGAATTGTCAAGATGGAACAGATACGAGGAAACAAGTAATCATTATTATTACACTTTTTATGCAGGTGCAAACACTTCCTAATTGGAACTGACAAAGAAAAAAATGCTCCAAGACATTCTCGTCCATTTTTAGTATTCCCAGCAGCCAAACACCACTACAATGTTAAAAGAATAAGAAACCGACAAATCGAACACATTCCCGCTCTCAAGAGTTGAACTTTTTCCCCATTTCTTGCCCTAGATATGAAACCACCCAAAAGGACACAAGCACGTGTGCTCGAGCACCTAAGTCAAAAGAGTACAATTCACCATAACATTCATTTCTGATGACCCGTTTGAATTAACAAAATTCAATGCAAGTTACAATTCAAAAGCCCTGTTCAAAAAATTAAACTTTTTACACATTCTCCGAAGCCACAACGTAACAGAACAACAGTGATCAAATAATTAAGCATACCACTGTCCGAAAATGCACAAGAAGAACCAGAATCAAGAGAATCAAGTCACAATAACAATAAGGGATGGTTCTTGTAAAAGCACCAAACACATAAATTAAAAAGTTAATTCACAATTGAAATCACAATTATTCCACCAATCCTCACTTCAACGTGCCCTTATCAGTATTATGCATAAAGAAACTAACCTTCAAAGTTCAAAGCAAAGAGCTCAAATAACACAAATCAACTAACAAATTGAACAAAACCCACTTCCAAGATTGCAAAGTTACATCACTTTTCACACCGAAAATCAAGAAAAAGAAAACCTTTATCAGGGAAATGCAAAAAGGATTCAACTTTGGAACCGCCTGCAGCAGCAGCAGCAGGAGGGGTGGTACTCTTGTAATTAGCTTCATTCATGCTCCTCTCCCTCAAAATCTCCTCAATGTCCTTGTAATAAGACATCTTGGCAGAACCATTTCCATTACTATCTTGATTACTGTCTTGATTCTGCTTAGCTTTCTTGAACTCCTTCAATAAATTCCTCCACTTGTCGGTGCACATAGTGGGGGATCTATCGAACCCTCTCTCCCTCATTTTCATCGAAATCTGGTCCCACAAGTGTTTATTCGATTTCGAGGTATTGAATGAAGAATCGATTTCTCGACGAAGGGATATGAGGGACCGTGTCTCTTCGTGGACCCAGGTCTCGGCGCGTTTCTTGGGGCCAGTCGTTTTTGGGTCATAGGAGAACGATGGGTTGGTTGAGTTTTCATTAATGGCGTTTTCCTCGCCTCCACCGCTACTGGCAGCGGCGGTGTCACCGCCGTTGGTGATGAGATGGTGAGGAGGAGGGACTTGGATGATCATACTGTTCCGGTCGGTTTCTTGTTTGTTGTAGAAATCTATTGCTTGTTGTTGAGGTTTCTCAGGCATGTACATGGTTTTTTGGGTGGGGAAAATTGAGAAATTGATAGGATTTTTGGTTTTCCTTTTCCAGCAGAGATTGCAGTGACAAGGGAGACGAGGGTAATTAGGACGTGACGTCTCCACCTTCCACCTCTAATTTTTTACATTTTTACCTTTATTTTTACCATTCTTATTTCCATTCATTTTTTCAATTAAAAATAATAAAATAACGAATATGTCCTTATTTTTAAATAAAACAGAAATGAAAAGAAAAACTAAATGAAACCATAGTCCTAATATTTTTGAAAAGCGCAAATAAATCCTAAATAAATTATTAAAAGGGTAATTAGTACATAATGTCAATAACTTTCACTATTATTGAAAACAATGTCTCTATCTCTATTTTTTTTTTGACATTTCACCCTTAATTACATATTTGATTGCACAAATCATCATTTCTATCCATTTCATTCAATTTCTTAATAAAAAGTTGTGAAATGATGAATATACTCTACTATTTAAATAAAAAAAGTAAAAGAATTAATTGCAACTATAGTTCCAAATTTTTTAAAAATGTGCAAACTAGTCCCAAATAAATTATTAAAAAATTGAAAATTAATTAATTTTTTTTTAAGTACAAACGAATTCCAAATAAATTATTAAAAAATTAAAAATTATATTCTTTTTTTAAAGCCGTCTAAGCCTTGCAAAAGAACCAAATCAAACTCAGACAATTTTCTTAATATTTGATTTGAAGCCCCCGAAGACCCAGATATCAAACACAATTTCAAAACGATTACTTAATCTCATACCCAGAATCAATGGAAGATCGCGGGGCGAGAGTTTCAAGACTGCTATTGGAAATCAAAGGATATGTAATAGTTTCAACTTTTTTTATTAAACATGCGTGCGTATCCTTGACATAGATCATGATTTATTGACCTACTGCAGTGACTAATCAACAACCAAGTAAATCGAGTCAATACGTCATGTTTATAAGACATGTTTTGGGGAAAATTAAATTTGATTTGAAAACTGAAACGATTTGATGTTCGAACATTCGTTTGCTATCTGCATCATCTGAAAACTCCTTAACAATGTAGTGCAACAACTGTTCAACCTGAGCTCTATCTCACAAACTTAACACCAATAAAATTTCACATTGTCTTCAGAAAACTTCAAAACTAAAAGTGAAACCAGCAGGTCATGGTAAGGGTGTGATTGCCAATGAACCATGACTCATTAAAGACACCCATTAATAACAGGGCTCAAGGTTGGAAAATGATGTGGCATAAGCTGAATCGTCCAGAGGGAAACAATTTAGATCACCAGCTACTGGTCCTAAATGATAAAGACAGTAGTTGTAGAGACAACTAGGAGTTTTGCCAAGAAGCAGCCCTTTTGGATCTGGTCTTATTTGACAAGAACGGGCACAAAGAAATAAATCAAAAGAGGACGATCGATATATAGATATGAAGAGACAAAGAGATGGTATTAGTTATTTACCGGTTATTAAACCATTTTATGCACATTGCATGGAAACAATCTGGCAAGACCATTTTGGTGCAAGGCTCTAAGCGTATACCACATTCATTTTCTCTCTCGGTACCTAAGTTGGCCAACCCACCGCCTCCTAGTCTCTTCTTGCCATTGCTTTCCGGACCCATATTTTCATCTTCAATACTATCGAGTGCCACAAAGTCACGATGGAGTCGCTGGCTTGATGGCAATATAACGGCTGCAATTTTGTTTTCTTAAGTACTATATGAGAATAATCACACGAATGGTTTTCCTTAAAGTAAACAAACATTTAAATGGCGAACCATAGAAGTCTTGAACCTTTGATCTGTATACACCTTTAAAACCAAATGGAGATTATGAACTAAATGATTTAACATGCATTGCTTGATAATAAATGGAAAGAGATCAGCTCAATTTTGTGTAAAATTGAAAATTCAATGTCACAACGAACAAATTTATAAGAGACCTTGTAGATAAGTATGCGAAAAAGATTCAGCATTTCGGGAACAATTTAATTTCCAAATGGTTCCTGTTCAATCTAATTCATATATTATTCAATTTAAAAAAAAGCAATAAATCAATCAATCACCATCAAAAGGAAGCAGAAACGAACCCAAAATTAACTCACTACTTTAGAGAAAAACAAAACTTTTAGATAAGCAAGTAAAAATCCAGATGAAAATAAGCTGATATTAAGCTTAAATTGCATTTGCATGGTGAATATCTGCCTCCAGAACCCTCAAAGTGTGCAAGAGCTCCTCCCTAGCTGCTGATATGACATGATTTCCAACAATTTTTGCAGTCACACTCTTTTTCTTCCTCTTTTTCCTGTGTTTTTGTGCTTCTGAAAGTGTAATCTGAATAAATGAGGAAGCACAAAGCCAAGGTCCATTTTCAGAAATTCAGCACTTTAATTTTCATTGCAATATAGAAATGCTGAGAAAATAAGAGAATTCTGAATCTCTCTCTCTCTCTTTCTCTGTATCTATCTCTATCTGTATCTCCAGTATATATTTTTCTGAAGCTTCAAACTTCAAGTGAAATTCTTCACTGGATAAAGGGCGGTATTCTGCAATGCAGATTTTGTATTTTTGGTCCAGACAGAAATATTAATGATGTCAAGAAGTTTCATTCTCTTCCTACGAAGGTTAGGAAGGTTGACCAGATGATGCCACTGCTGTCATCATATTCTATGGCCTTTTTTCACTCTCTTTTCAACCTACTCAAGGAAAGACCAAACATTTAAGGTGAATTATTTAAAGCTACAATAGAAGTTTTCAAGTTGGTCGATTTTCACGATTATTTTCTTACATATTTCATACATTTTTACTCGCCTTTTGTTCTTATTTCTAGTAAATTTGAGTATACTACATAAATGTTCATTAAGTATAATAAAGCTACACTATAGTTTTTTTTTTTTGTTTTGTGTGGGAAGTCCGAACACTAGCTTAAATTAATGAGTTGTACTACATGTATAAAATGATTTATATACACATGATATGGTAAAATATGATTGGATCAAAATTTTTTTAAAAAAAAAAAACTAACTTCCCTTGCCTCCTTTTGACACCTTATCTGTACGTAAACCATGATGTACAAGTAACATTATTTCAAATATCAAAATATATTATCATGAACTTATGGCACAATAAATAAAGGAATACAATATCATCCCTAACTCCGATCAATAGGAAAGTGATAGCAAATGAAGCAAGCACGAGAACTCTTTTGTTCTTATTTCTAGACGTAAAATAGATGGAATCACATTCTATCTCACCAAGAAGAGCTACTATATAATAAATAATCAATGCATAGCATGGGAACTATTTTATTCTTATGTCTAGACGTAAAATAGCTCAAACCACATTCTACCTCATCAAGAAGAGCTACTAAGAATATATAATCAATGCATTTGGTCAATTTCATATTGTGGACTAGTTGGTGGGCATCACATCCTACCGCGACAATCTGCAACCCCCTCTCTTTCGGAAATAAATTGAAGTCCCTCACGAAGAGCCAATGCTTCAGCATTTACAGCAGTAATAGCCTAGAATACTAAAACCGAAAAGGGGGGAAAGACAAAAAAGGCCAAAGATCACTGTATCAAATTAGGAAAATGCTATTGATACATAAGTGTACCCATAGGGCTGTCCATAATGGACACCCGACGCCCCCCTATTGGTGGGGCGTCTGACAGCAACAAAAGTCCCCCCTATAGGGGGGGCGCTGGGTGTCCATTATGGACACCCCTACGAGTACACTTATATACCCATAGCACAACCCATCAAATCAAGGCATATAAACCTTACAGTCCCTCATTGCTGCTTTATTCCGATATGTAAACATTAACAGAATGCAAGAGAGAGAATCTAATTTTAATTCCCTTGTTTCTTGTACAAAAAAACAGCTATTAACCTTCAAAGAATGAATAAATGATGACATACATCGGCCGCCTTCAATCAGCAGAAATATATTATTATGAACAAAACTAAAGGAACAAAATCCCAGGGTCGAAAATAAATTATGTACAATAATTTCAAAGCCATATAACAACATGTACAAAAATTCTCAGCCACCTTCAACAATGGTTCTCACCAAGCTTTAGAAACTCAAAACTATGCTCCTCCTCCTACTGCATCCCCACCCATAATTCAGGGAAGATAATGGAACTTTAGTCTGCTTTAAGTACTCAGCTACAGTCTCTTTGGATGGCATGGATGATATCTGTGTATCTAGTTAGTAAGAAAACTCGTGCCCTCGGAGAGATATATACTTCTTAACCCATATAGCAATATCCTCACAACAAGCTTGGGCTTTAGGGGTCTTGAGAAGCACGTCGAGGGTAGCAAATTCATGTACAGCATCCTTGTAATCAAGTACGGGGGCATCCACATTAACCTTTCGAAGCTCCTCAGAGTATGCGATGGCCCGATCCCGCATCCAATCATGTTCAGCCACTACTGTCAGTGTCGGTGGCATGTACTTCAGGGGCGTCTCTCTCCCGGGGGTAAGAGGGTTAGCAGCTGGGTGGTCCAAGTTGAATTCTTCTACGGGTAAAAAGAGTTTCCATGCAAGAATGGACATAGATTTGTCATAAAGGTAAGAATTACGCATCTTAACTTCAGAACGTGTGGGTGTGCTTCCGATGAAGAAAGGATACATAAGGATTTGTGCTACCACTCTTATAGGGTCCAAAAGGTTGCCCGCCTTGACTGCATGTTGCGCCACGTGGTTGGCGATATTGGCACCGCAACTGACTCCAAGGAGAACACATCTGTTTGAAGACCCAGGCAAGTTAGTTGATTCTACTCATTAAAAATATCGTGCTATGGAACCAAATTGCAACATAACTGTTGCCTTAATTGAGCCAAATCAAAGACAATTATCCAAATCATTACTAATTGCGAACAAGACTACTAGTAATGTGCTCTCAACGAAAATGACATGATTCTGCAGCAAATTACAGAAGTGCAAAACCGTCCACACTTCTTGTTGAAAATGAGAGAGTCAATTAAATAAGTGATAACCACATTGAAACAGATCCACAATCTTTAGATTACTTCCACTTCCTTTAACACATAATATGTAATGTAAGATTAAAATGCAAGCTTCAAAAATGAGAGTTAAGTAGGTGTGTTAAGATGGCTGGATTATTATCAGTCCAGTCATTTCTGTTCCTTGTAAACACCATAATCCTTCATCTATTTCAAAAACTAAAGCATTTTCGAAAAAGAAGAAAAGAGAAGTTTTAATGTTAATGCTAAGGAACCAAAAACATAAAAAAGAAAAAAGAAAAACAAATGTCAACTGTGTGAAGCAATGGGGATTACATACTGCGGCTATGTGAGTAGAATAGAGAGGTAGGTACAAGCATCTTTGTGTAGAAATGATGGAAATGGTATGGAGGGGAGGGGAGGGGAGGGATCGGTGAAATTAGATATGGGAGACAGGAAAAGCTGGCATGGAATTAATTGCTCATAGCACGACGTTTTGATTATTGGCAACACATTTTCATGGTAAAAAAACTGGAGTTAAGGTAGAGCGCGTGAAGGTGTCAAAAATCATAACTATGTAGCTGAAGTACCACACAATGAATGAATGAAAATAATGTAATAAAGCAAAGAACTGGTTTAGAATTCCAAAAATATTACATCATTTTCCACTTTTCCACGCATCTAAATTTCTTTCAAAACACAGTGATTGGACCTTGTTAGTTGGGAAAACATTAAAGTCACCATTCAACTCTAACTGATTAAGTGGTTTGAAAGTTCAAAACTGCTAATCATGATGTTTAATGGTTTAAGATTGTGAGCATGGAATCATTGACAACTTAACTACACAGAAACAGGAGAAACAGGAAAAACGACTTTTAAGGATTCTGCTTGTCCATATTTTAAAACAACAACATGATGCTGTAAAGTAAAACTACAAGTAAAGATCATACAGCAAAACCTCGGACTCACTCAAATCAAAGTAAAATTTTGATATCATATTCAATATACTACTATTCAAACCCACACTTCTTATTCACTGAAATTCTAAAAAACATTCAATCAAAAGCTGTTGACAGGATATGAATTCTTTACTTGAAAACTAATCATTATAATCCGTATATAATACACGGGAGCTTAAATAAGAAAGAAAGCATATACCTAGATGGGTCTCCATGAGCAGCCAACCATGGCTCAACCATGGATGAACCGAACCCATCAACAATCTGCTGCCTCCTCCCTTCTCGTCCCAATGTTCCGATACCTTCACCTTCAATCCTCTCATTCCCCAATGACCGACTGCACTCTGCCAAATTTGCCTCCTTCGCCAACCAATTCAAGACCTTCACTCCATCCTCAAACGCAGCCGGGTACCTACTCTCTGGGGCCAATCTATAGCCTACTGCCACCACCACTGCGTCGCATAATTTCGCTATTCTCCTACAAAACATGTCGTTAGCCACTGTATCATTCCCCCCACTCACCCATCCCCCTCCATGAAACTGCAATATAATGGGCAACTTCCTACAATTTCTCCCGTTCTTCTCCGGCAAATAGCCCCCATAAACAACCCCATTTTCCGAAACTTTCACTAAATTCTTCAAATTCTTGCTCGATGGAACCCTAACCCTAAGATTCGGCACCGATTTAGGAGAACCAATCGCAGAGTCCGGTAAAAAAATCCGGATCGAAAGTGAGGTAAGAGGGTCAATATGTAAATCCTTGGTGGCGACGCCGTCCATTGAAAAGCTGGGATTTGCAGCTGCGATGCTTTCATCAGGCCTTGAAACTACCCCATGCGAGATGGAATTAGGATTAGAATTTGGGTTTTCAATTAGGGTTTGTAATTTGCGTTTGAGGAGGAACTTGAAGAGCACGCTGTACAATTTCACTGTCAAGCTCGGCATTTTGGATATACACACAAAAATATACACATATATCGTTATATATGAATATATATGCGTGCATATACAGAGATCAAAATAGACTGATTCAATTCAAATGGTGAGAACTTCTAGAAAGAGAAGAATAAGATGTTTGAATTTTTTGCGGATATATATATATATATACACACACAAGTTCGTGTGTGTATAATCTGATGGAGAAGATGACGTCGTATGATTTTGTGCAGTAATCGGTGGTACGTCAAGCTTTGCGATTTGGACTTCTTTGCCCTAATTACAGTTACTCCAGGCTATGGGCCGGGTTCTGGATTGCCTGAAACAGAAAAATGTTTACATGTTTATTAACGTTGTACAAGGGTTAACCCTTTACGTAATGTGATCTCACGCTGTTGTTGACTAATTGTTTAATTTTTTAAATAAAAAAATTGCTCAACTAAATTTTCAATGGCAGAACGAGACGGGTATCTTCTAAGATAAAATTAGAAATAGATTCGAGTTCAAATTTAGACAGTTCTGAATTTTGAGATCGAGAACTAAAATTTTGATTTTGTTATCAATTTTAGTATTAAGATGTTTAATTCGGTTTTTAATTTTGTATTAAAAATTAATTAAGTTAAACCGAGTTACCATATTATAACTCTTAATTTAATAGTTTAAATGTTAAAAATACCACAACCCTAC